>LQRL01078906.1:0-16928 GCA_001703475.1 Hydroides elegans | reverse complement strand
ATTCTTTGTCTGGTAGCAGCTAACGCTTTCTCTCTCTTTTTTTTTTTTTTTTTTTTTTTGATTAGGAAGGGCGCGGTTTCATTCTTTATCAGTGATGATATCATTGATCTTCGGGCATGCTGAACTAAATTTAAGTAAGACAAAGACAAACTTTTGACAAAAGTGAAATGATCGAATAACTTAACATACCGACTGACACATCGAAAATTGAATTGATTACATAGCAATTAAGTATAAAAGATATGAGAATAGTATAAGAAGCACAAATAAAATTAACTAAGTAATCGTATCCTCTTTATACGAGTTTCTGCTTATAATGATATTCTCCAATCGCCGAATATGCAATTCTTTCTCACACTTTCGATTTGGTGAGGTGATTACTTAGAAAACTTGCATGAAATATGACTTCAAAATAAATTTTATTTCTAGACAATTATATTGGATCGATCACACTTTTAGGAAAATTTATTTAATGATTGTTGAGTTTCTGTGTCAATAGATCTTCTTACTTTGAAGTTATATATCATTATTAAGTGTAAATAAATACTATGAGTGAACAATGCAATATAAGTTGTAAAACAGTAGTGAGTATAAACTAGCTAAACATGTGAAACATACGTAAATATAGTTAAATGGTACTACGTTGGTTAAGTTCTAACTTATACTTTATCTTGTAAATATGCCAACAAAACAGACACTGTTAATACCAAATAATATACAAAACTGCTAAAGAGTAAAATGTTTTTGGATGCCGTTATATTTCTTGCAAAGAAATTCTGCTTCTAATAATCCGAAACAATGGCTTCTTTTAAGCAAGCATTAAACAGGGAAAAAAAATGGTTGATTTTTTTTAATGACAATATTCAACCAAAATATTGCATATCAACTCAATAGAAAGGCATCCATTCTTTCGACAAATATGTGAGTTAGACACAGCAAATATCAAATATAACATGGTGCGTTATTGTGAACATCTAAACCTATGACGACAGGCGAAGTCCACACGTCACATATCGATGTTCTATGAAGATGTCTGCACGCAAATTGGAGATAAAAAATCTCCCGACGCCTATTGCACAATACTTTTGATTCCTTGATGCCAATGAATTTTGTTTTTCTTCTGACATAAACAATTTAACAATATTAAGAAATATGATCAATAGTCAAATACGTTGTTTTCAAAAGGAATGTGCAAAGGCCATAAAAAAATAAAAATAAAACAGCGCGAAAAAGTGTTAAGTAAAAAGTGTAAATACAATGACTTAGGTGTAGCAAATACCATTAAAATCTACAACTATAAATATAGAGTAAATATAAAATAACATGATGTTAATAGCAGGCGCATTCGCTGTTTGCGTTATAAAAAAGTAGTCAGACTCCCAATAAATACACACAGCAATAAAAAGTAAAACGCAAACAAGAATGGACATCAAACATGGTTAATGGGTTAAGATCGAAATAATAGCCGCTCTAGGGAGAAACATCCGCGCGGCTTTTGCGCATTGAGTGGTGCCTCGAATGTTACGGGTTCGGGCATATCAAACTGCACTTACAACATGCCCTGGTGGATGATGGAGTTACGACGCGTCTTACAGATCATCAAATCGGCCCACTGCACGATGACAATGGATGAGAAGAAAGCGGTGTGGCAGGTGAATTCGAGCACCTTACGCTGGGCGTAGGTCTGTTTTGGAGGAGGGGAGGGGGAGGAAGAAAAAATCAAATTAATTAATATTATTTGCAGTTGATAATCATTTGAAGAGTGAGTTGTAGCTTTCGATCGCGTTCTATCTGGATCTGGAAAGAAAAGTGCTTTAGCATTTTTAAACATTATCATTTCGCTCGAAAATATACATTGTCCTATTGAGATTGATCATTACATCTTTAAAATACCATTTCTCAAAGAACCCATAGATCTATTCACTCAATTAACCATATTTTATACGAGAGCCTTTACCATGAATTTTGTTATCTAGATCTACAATGTTCATCAAACAAGCTCAAAGTTTCCAAACATTGAACACACCAACAGCGAAAAGAAAAGATCACCACATACCCATTCCTGTCCGTAGGAGTCCTCGAGATCGTTGACACCCTTGCTGTCCCAGTCCTTACGCAGACCGAGCAGGCGGGCGGGCCAGAAGCCGTTCTCGGCCATGATGACCAAGTACACGAAGAAACCGGCGCTAGCCTATGGAGAAAATACAATGAAGTGAAAGTGAGATGATTGCATACGAAGGGAATAATGTGGGAAATCTATAGGGAAACTTTAGAATTTTGAATGTGTATTCCGAGAAATTATCAAATTTTGGATTAACCCTTATGATAATGTCTGTATTCTTAAACTATAGACAAATAAGAACACTTTTATTATGTTTGGCCTGCTTAGTTTTTCGTCTTTTTTTTCAGCAAATGCTTGGTCCAAATTTATTATCTCAATAGTCAAGATAAACTAATACACTTCAAACACATACCTGGATCATACCGATCTGTCCGTAGGCGACACCAATGAGACGCTGGTTGACGAGCCTGTCGTGGTCGGGGTCACGGGGCATACGCTTCATGATGTCAGACTCGGCTTGTTCGTAAGCGAGAGAGATGGCGGGCACCTGTGAACAATAGATTGAGAAAATGAATAAATGATCAAATTAAATGCATTATGCTGCCAATGGGCAATTAACATGAAATATAGCCTACATCTTGTTGCGATTAACTCTTTGTGAAATAAGATTGTAGATTCTGTACAACTCTTCTCTTTTCTAAAAATCAATTTTACAAAACCATTTTTTTACCAAGGGCACGTTTCTTCCAAGTCAAACAAAAATAGTTGTAAGCATGTATTTTTTAAAAGCCGCTTTAAAATGGGACTTTTTTTATCTTTATTCGATTTTATCTTAAAAATGTTAACATACCAAATCAGTTCCCAGATCGATACACAGAATGGTGATGGTACCGAGGGGCAGCGGAATGTCAGCAAGAATAAACAGCAAGAAGGGCGAGATCTCGGGGATGTTGGAGGTCAGTGTGTAGGCAATGGACTTCTTCAAGTTGTCGAAGATCAAGCGGCCCTCCTCGACACCGGTGACAATGGAGGCGAAGTTATCGTCGAGCAAGATCATGTCGGCGGCCTGCTTGGAGACGTCGGAACCGGCGATACCCATGGCAACACCTGGTGATTGGAAATTAAAATGTGGACATGAGGCAATGTTTGATCTTTTTGTTAATATTTTGATTTTATTGTTCAGTTCTTTCCCTTTTTTAATGGGTTAGATTTTTATAAGAGTTTATGAGACTTTTTTTTTTGGTATAATTTATATTCCAAAGATACATCCTTGAGGGATGTTTTTGATAAATTATAACCCAAAATGGTTTAGTTTACCTCGGCAAACTATTGTTATGATCTTTACAAAAGCAAGATTTATTTATAAGACATCTATTTTAAACCTACCAATATCGGCCTTCTTCAGAGCAGGCGAATCGTTGACACCGTCACCAGTGACAGCCACAATCTGTCCCTGACGCTGGCATCCCTCCACAATGATCAGCTTCTGCTGGGGCGACGTACGCGCGAACACAATCTCGGGATGGTTCGAGAGAATCTCATCGATCTGGGCGGGGGTCATGTCACGCAAGTCGGAGCCGTGCACGACGCATGCCTTGGCGTCACGTGGGTTCACTTCGCTGACGGGGATGCCCAGGCGAGCGGCGATATCCTCGACGGTCTCGTTGCCTTCAGAGATGATGCCGACGCCCTTGGCGATGGCCTTAGCGGTGATGGGGTGATCGCCAGTAACCATGATAACCTAAAAGGGAGAAGATGTTGACGATATTAGGTTACATGTTTTGTAATTCAGGACATACTCTTGCTTATTGTAATGCGTTATCATGACCTATTGAAATAGTTTGAGTTCGTCATAGTTGATGCTGGTATTAAGCTTGTTCTGGGAAGAAAGCTATCAGAAAACGCTGCTAACGTTTGTTTTGTGAATTGAACATAGACGAGAGACCATGGCATCATTCAAGAACCTTTTATGAATTTGTACCAACTTATTGTAGTTTGGGGAGAAAAACAATCGCAATTCAAAACATTTTGGCTTTCGCCCGCTTACCTTGATACCAGCTGAGCGGCACTTGCCGACGGCATCGGGCACAGCGGCACGGGGAGGATCAATCATAGCCATGAGTCCAACGAAGCGCAGTCCGGTCAGCGGCCAGTTCTCCTCTTCGGCGTCGAACGGGTAGCCCTGGGGGAACTCGTCGGCGGGCAGGAAGAAGTCGCAGAATCCTGTGTGATGGTAAAGAAACGTTTCATTATACGCATTAAGCATTAAGGATTTTGGTGATATATATTTAAGGTGATTATCTTATGCTTTTATCGTTCGCAAGAGCCGCCTAACTACGCGATTACTTCCTACGTTCTCAGCTATTAACTTTTCAACCAAGCCATGGACCAATCAGATTCATCGGGACTATAGATAGAATTTAAGGATTTTAACATGCGTTTTATTTCTCATAATCGATAACATTCGGTAGTGCAGTTCATTTCAATTCCATCATGATATGCTACTTACCAAGCACACGCTCGCCAAGGCCTCCCAGCTCGAGGTAGGCCTGGTTGAAAGCCTCGCGCCATTCCTCGGTCATCGCGTGTTCCTCGCCATTAACAAAGATAGATCCGCATCGGTCGAGGATTCGCTCGGGCGCGCCCTTCATCACCAGCAAGTAGCGTGGGTCGGATTTGTCCTCGGTCTCGTGCACGGACACCTTTAAAGGGGGAAGGATAATTAAATATATGTAGCTCAGTAAATGGGAGTTTTTTTTTTTAATATGGATTAGCATTGAACCGTTTTACTGCGTAAAGATATTTGAGAATACATATGCTTCACGGCACTGAAATTTGTCCCCAAATAGCGTAGCTGAACTCAAAACTAATTCCGTTTTTTAGATATTTGTTAACACCGGGAAGACTTGATCATTATTGAAACATAGGCCTGATTTATTTATTCGAATAAGACGTAGTTTACGAGTCCTTTTGACCCTTGAGTTCTCCCATACCTGGTATTTGTTGGTCGAGTTGAATGGGATCTCGACGACCTTCTTGTTGCGCTGACGGAACTGCGACACATGTCCAATGCTCAATTCAACACATTTCAACAGAGCGGATTCAGAGGCATCACCATCGCATTCACGCTTAAGCACGGGCACGTCGTCTTGGCCGTGTTTGAAGGTGGCGCGGTTGCACAACATAGCGCAGCGGGCCAGGGCCATCCAGGTCGGGGAGGAGCGATCGTAGGTAGCATCTGTACGGGAGTGAAGAAGGGGAAATAAATGGAGGTTTTTGGTTTTTCGAGTGTGTTAAAGAAATGTAACATTCAAGATTTTTTAGAAGAATAACTAAGTAAGGAAAGGCCACAATGATAAAAAGAAACTTTAACAAGAAATGGAGATAAGATGAGAATATTAAGAAAGAAAGAAATGTTTTATGAAGAATGTGAAAGAATCGGCCATAGTCTTTGTTTTTCTATTTTCTAAGTCGGATTCGAATATTTTCACAAAGGTATGTCAATGACTTTCAATTATGTGTTTCTTTAAGTGTCTATAAATATATTTTCATCCAGGGATACAATGTCATCGAATTAAATTGTTAGTATGTATCTAACGAAAGATTTATGAGCTGGGAACGAGCTGGACATGCTAAATTAAAAATATGTTTTTCGTAACAGCTTGGAGGATGCGACTTGTTAAATCCTCTTTCTAGATATCGATAATAGACAAAATATATGAAAAGCTAGCATGCGAACAAAAAATATGATTGCTATAGTTTACAATACGTGTACGTGTGTTAGTTATTTCTATTTGAAAATGGCAAGTATACAAAAAAAATATATAAAATGTGACTAAATTTACAGAAATAAGGGTAAATCTACTAGACTACTAATTGTTTCATGATTTCTAACGGGTTCACGCTGTTGCCTTATTTACTGACTAAATTTCTCTAAATTCTAACACAAAATAAGATTGAATTGGGATTAAATCCAAACCATGTCTTCAAAAAATAATTTCATTGTAATGTCTTATTGTCTTGTTATGGGATCACTCTTGTTGGTTCACAAAGTCCGTTAGATCTTGACTTATCTCAAACCCACTCACACTCTCACACTATGATCAGGTGCTTCTTATATGAAATATCACATCCCCCTCTGAATGGGTTCAAAGTCTACATACACACATAGATTATATTGCAAAGTATTATACATAACTGAACTGATATATCATGATATATATGCATTATATCTAATAGATAACGTGCTTGCACAATCACACATGTAAAATAAATCGATATAAAGTGGATGGTTAGCACTCGTTCCATACTTGAGGGGAGACACTGTGTACTGATAAGAGCTAAGTACTTACTGTTGGCTGTTAAACAAGAAGACACTTAACGTTAACCGCTTTATAGTCATGATCAATCTAGTCACTACATTATTTCACAATTCTTTACATTCACGTATTTCTACCTGACAATTTTCAATATTTAACAATAGAGTCCCCTGATCGGTTTATATCGACTGCTTTTACCCGGCCCCATTTACCCATCTTACTATTTAACTGGACCATCTGTTTCTAAACAATTTTTTTTCTCTCCAAATACTTTGTTTGCTACCTAATTCTTTCTCATTCTTTCTCATTAAACTTACTGGATTGGTCCTCGCTCGTGTCAGCCTCCACAATACGGTTATCGAACCACATATGGGCGACGGTCATTCTGTTCTGGGTCAGTGTTCCGGTCTTGTCGGAGCAGATGGTGGAGGTGGATCCCAGGGTCTCGACGGCTTCCAAGTTCTTCACCAGGCAGTTCTTGCTGGCCATACGCTTGGCGGTCAGGGTCAAGCACACCTTTTAGGTGGGAAAGAGAATACGAGAAAAGTGAAATGTGCTCCGAGAAATAATAAGTGGAAAATTCGCAACCAAAAAAAGGATTTAAAAAAATATCTTAAGTCATACTAAAAATATGGTTTCTATTAGCTTTAGTCTACTTTGTTCTTATAAAACATTTTAGTATTTTCACCTTCTCTGTGCTTTTTCTTGTGTACCGAAATTCGTATGGTTTCCAATTCTTAAGAATCGCAAAACAGATCAACAACGTCATATCCGATTTTACTTACGGTGACAGTAGCGAGCAGTCCTTCGGGCACGTTGGCGACAATGATACCAATCAGGAAGATAACGGCATCCAACCAATAATAACCCAGAATGAAAGCAATGATGAAGAAGCTGACGCCGAGGAACACGGCCACGCCGGTAATGATGTGGATGAAATGGGCAATCTCCTTGGCAATCGGGGTGTCTCCCATCTCCAAGCCGGAAGCCAGGTTGGCGATACGGCCCATGACGGTACGGTCACCGGTCTGCACGACGAGTCCGACGCAAGTTCCTGAAGTTTGGGAAGAGGTTAAAGGAGATGAGTGATTATGTTTATTGAACTAATTTATCTATGCATGTTTAACTTCAATCACTTGTCATATTAATGAATTCTACTTATTTTTTGAAAATCATGGTTTATAGTATCGTTTATATTAGTCATTACTGGCCTAAATTTTATGGAAAATATTCATATATCAATAAATCTGGATGCATATTTTAGCGGTAATATTGCTTTCATAAATTTCAGAAACCATATATTTTCAGCTTTAATGATCAAGTGACACGTTGCAACGTACCTTCGACAGCATTGGTAGAGAAGAAAGCCAAGTTCTTGGTCTCGAGCGGGTTGGAGTTGGTGCATTCGGGGCTACGGCTCTGGGGCTCAGACTCTCCAGTTAGTGAAGAGTTGTCGACCTTAAATATAGAGACAATAATATATAAATCTTAACGTTCAATCGTTATTGAAGAAACATATCAAAATATGTAAAAAGACGCCTATTTTTATACATAGAAGCATGCACATTTTTGAAGTCACTAAAACGATTGTTCACTGTTCAAATTATAACAATTTACTATCTCGAGGGAGTTTAAAACCTATTTCTTTAACCAATTCTTCGACCGGTTAAACTGTTTCATTCTGTATTTAGAAATAGCTTTGAAGACTTCAGTTGCAAGGATTTAACTCCATATCGCTCGGCGCTTATCGAGCGTACCACTAACCATCACAAACCATAACCAAGTAACAAGGGACAAACACCCATACCTTGAATCCATGGGCAGAGATGACGCGCACATCAGCGGGCAGACGATCTCCGAATTTCACTTCGATGACGTCACCGACCACGAGCTCCTCGGCGCGCACGTTCAGCTTGTCACCGTTGCGGATGACGAGAGCGAACTATGATGAAGGGGAGAAAAAGGGGGGATTTAGTTAAATTGTGATTTTAGAAAGGCGGGGATAACGATAACGGATGTATGCTACATTCCGAAAACGTTTGCTAATCTAAAATTGAATAATTTAACAACAATTGCTTAGGTTATTCTTCATTTAATCAAAATTTCCTACTGAGAATTATTTAAGTTTACGTCACTTGTTATTTTTGTCCATTTACAATTTTATTATCTGTGAAAAACTGCTGATAAGTATTTTCATGACTTTCGAAATCGTTGCTTTATTACGGCAATCTTCATAATTTTTTTACTTTCATTAATCCTTTATTCAGTGAATATACTAAATAGTTTATAATTATCTTTTAAAATTCTAACAATACTACTAGTGCTATTGAACAGTAACCTGAAACAAAACATTCAATTTGGAAATATAACTGCAAAAGGCTTGATTATAGATTTATTAAAGAGACGAACAACACACTATTTTAGATCAAAATACAGATATAGAGATAGAAAGAAATGGCATTGACATAGGCTGTCTTTTCATATTACATTAAAACAAACTTAAAAATAGTCGTATCGAAAAAGGACTGCAGAAATTGTTAGGCTCACGAAATTGAAGACAAATTCAGTATAGTTATAAAACATTTCTAAGGAAAAGATTTACTTTCGTTATACTACGTAACAGGAATAAGACATTGAGCTTTCAGAGAATAACAAACATGAAAGAACAACACAAACTTTTTAAAATCTAAGATCACTCGGTAGTATAGGATTGACAACAGTTGTCTAACTACAAAAAAATGTAGTTGAAACAGCAATAATACGGCAAACCACACATTTTATGGTTCTCAGCTTATTACATGATATGAAACTATTAAGAAACTTTGTTAAATTTAAAAGTGGTTCTCAAACAGACACACTGTAACTAAGAACGGTCATCGTCGGGAAATAGAACGGTCTTAGTTCGATGACGGTCAGTTTATTTGTTCTACCTGAGGGACCATACTCTTGAACGATTCCATAATACTGGCGCTTTTTGCTTCTTGGAAATACGAAAAGCAACCAGTGACAACGACGACTGCCGTTAACACGACTCCGAGGTACAGCTGTAATGATAAAACCATTCAACCACATGCTTTTAATACTGGGTATTTTCGTGGTTATTTGTTGGTACCGGACTTAAGTACCATGCAAGGGTGGTATACAGAAAATATAACATACATAAAAAGCTACATGCTACATAATCAAAACCAAAACCAATGAACTGCTATGATACTAAGGTGGGGTGATTGTTAGTGGTTCGTGGATAGATTAATACATCATACATGCATGTAAGGTTACTTGAATCATAAGTTATCATCGTTACGCTTTTGAATTAATTTTGACTATTTTATCAATGTCATTTTTGCTTACAAATAAACCAAAATCAAACGATGATTATCATTTCAGGGATGATTAAAACGAAGCGTAACGTATGTATGTTATGTTTGAATATACGAATGGCTGTATCGTAAAAACGTTGGAACTCATTGAATTCATAATTTCATAGCACCAACAACAAATAATAAGTTCCATCGCTTTCTTTTCTATAACTTAATTGATTAGACATATGCACATTTAAATCGAAATCATAATAAATCATAATTCCAGTGTATAATTTCAAAATCAAAATACAAGATTCTTCATCATTGATTCGCAATAAAATCGATCACGCATGATCATCATATAATCTCCGTCATAAGGCAAAGTCGATCGTTGCTATTATATATATTTCAAGGATATCATTCATTCAAGAAAATCGTCTTATTTTTCATGATAATCATTCATCCCAACAGGGACTAATAGGGAGTCAACCTACAATTAGGGAATCAATGACTATTTCAATGTTCAATACCTAGGCAAAAATTATTTAGGGGAAAACACGCCATCTGGGCATGGACATCATAGAATATTAAACCAATCAAATTTGTCACGCCCATTTACAGACATCTTATTGGAGATCCTGATTTAACCCTCAATCTAGAATCAAAGAGCGGCGCGGAGAAAAACTTGGTGTTTTGGGTCCAGCCGTTAGGGCCGCCACATGATAATACCTGGGGGATGAGATTTTTGAAGGAGTCCATAATACTGGCACTTTTGGCCTCTTGGTAATAGGAAAAGATGCCGGTGATGAGGACGACAGCCGTCAACACGATGCCAAGGTACAGCTATTGAGCGAGAAGCAATAGACATGAAGTTGAACTGGTATTCTAGGTTCTTTTTATACATTTCTCTTTGTAAAAGCTGTTTATTATGATAAACGGGACGTATGGCAACAGCTAAAATATAAGCTACAGACTAGCGAGCATTTGTATCAAATGCTACAAACTACATTCCAAATCACACAATGATTTGATTCCCTATAAAGACAGTGGTCTAGTTACGGGGAGGGACAGAAGATTCGTTTTAAGTATGTCCATAAACCATGCAAACACCATTCGCTACATCACTGTAGGGGCAAAGACTCGAAATATTGACATCATAAATATAATATTGAGTCAGCTGCAAAATAAATATATCAATCATGCATAGAAGCACGTGAAATATATATTAAACATATATATGCAAATGAATCGACCCACTAGGCCGTACCGGTATACATGCAAAATGAAAATAAATGTAACTGTAACCAAAAGTTAAGGTGTGACAAAACCAAACACTTGCATGATTTTTTATTTGATATTTTTAGAAACAGATAGAATGCATCCAGTTATTTTTTTATTTTTTTTTTTTTTTTATAGTCAGTGTGTAGTTTTGTTGTCATAAAATAAAATGTGTTCGCGTTGCACTGTTAGTATTCTTAAGACTTTTCTACTGAAACCAAGATGGATGTGCCATTTTAATATATTAGCCATATCTAAATTTAAATTTAAAATTTGGAGATACATCCATCTTTTATCTCAATAGCTAAGTCTTAGGACTGCTTGCGCTGATGTTAGATTATCTAATCCTGCATGCAAATATATATCATTATGCTCCCAATGCGCACATTAAAATACAGTGATACATAATAAACGAAAAGGGTCCGTTCTTCCGTTGTGTGGTATTGAGTGCGCGCGAAGCCGCTACTATACCTGGGGCACCATGCTTTTGAAGGATTCCATAATACTGGCACTCTTAGCTTCTTGATAGTAGGAAAAGATGCCGGTAACCAGCACGACAGCCGTCAACACGATTCCAAGGTACAGCTGAACAGGGGGAGGGGGAGACAAATGGAATTATGTGATTATTGGTTTTACGATTGTGACATTGTTACTGTCCTTTAATATACTCAGATGAGCAGGAGGGTTTGGGGTTGCCAAGGGTAATAAACCGAATACCCAGAAATCCGCTTTACTCCGCTCGAGTTGATAACATTTCCGTTTAACTATAGTCGTGTCGGCTTCTAGGAATTACCATAAAAGCTAGAGACTCATATGTGGTCTGCATGGCAAACATGTTAATGGGTCCAAATCGATTTAGTAGACTGGAAAATACATGCGATCGACACATTTATCATAACGTAACATTAATAGACATGCTAGAAGTTCTTGCAAAAAAAAAACTTGTTTATTGATTAGTAAGGGGATATTCTGGAAGCACCACCAAATCGAACATCATATCATCATTCATATCACAAGAATGAGCACACACCTACAAAACAATATGCAATTTAGTATAATCACTTCAAACAATAATGTACTTCACGTTTAAAGCACGAATATAACATTTGAAAATTTTAACTATAATATGAACATAATACATTGCAAGGCAAAATAAGTTTATCAAAAATGGCACCTTTTCAGACAAACATTTGGCAGTAAAATGATTGTCTAGAAAAAATGCCATAACAAACGAATATCAACAAAGGTCTCAATTGTTTTGAAAAGAAAGATTTTGAGTATTTTTTGTTATTATGGACCAAAAATGTTTTATCTGATATAATGAAACAACTTCTTAATTTAGTTTCACGATATGCTTTTTGCTTTGTTGATATCTCGCTCATATTCAATTCCCCATGCACCCCCACTGAACCATGCTAGGAAAGTCTCTGCAGGAGGCGAGACTATGGTACACAACCAGATGCACAATGAGACACACAATGCAGGAATCCCCCGAGCTGCACACCACGCCATCGAACCATGCTCTTAAGGGTGCCTAGGGCCCACACCTGCGGTACAAGATCTTTGAACGATTCCATAATACTGGCACTTTTGGCCTCTTGATAGTAGGAGAATACTCCAGTGACGACCACTACTGCTGTCAGCACAATGCCCAGGTACATCTGCAAGAAATGGGTCAGCCAAACTTTTATATTATACCCGTTATATTATTAGATACATATTAACAATCTCCAATTGGTTACCACTGATATTCCATTCTTTAAGATTTGAATTGTAAGGATAGAATCGCTTGATTAAATTACTGTTAATTGAAATTGATTAGAAGTATATTATTCTGGGCCACCAGTATATTCAATCTGTCAAGCCTGAAAGGAATTATTCATGCATCACGATTAATTCTTATGTACGACAAATTTACCAAATTGGCATTTAAGTATAAACTTTCCACTATGGTAATCAAACTTCATCATAATTTATCACTTTACAATATAAGTTTAAATACTCTCAATATTACAAGAAGTGTTTTTATTATCATTTCGATAGCTCTTTAGAAATAAAATAAATCGACATTGCTTTATTCGTCTTAGTGATAAAGTACCCTGTATTTTAAACGATTGTGCATTATCGCTTTCCAAAAACACCTACGTTATCGCCAGGAGGGTCTTCGAAAGTGGTGGCCTGAATGGAGTAGGCGACGAAGCAGAGCACGGCACCGATCCACAGCAGCAGCGAGAAACCGCCAAAGAGCTGCTTGCAGAACTTGACCCATTCGGGCGTGGTCTTGGGCGGCGTCAGCTCGTTGGGGCCGTCACGCTCCAAGACACGCTTGGCGGCTTCCGGGGTGAGACCCTGAAAAGAGCGGAATAAAAAATAAATAGGTTTAAATAAATACGGGAAATTCGTGGTGGAAACGATCGATTGACTTTGATGATTTGAAATGTGTTTTAAATAAGGGGTTGTTCAAGGTCATTTGAAGGAGTTTAGATATGTAAAATTAGAGGTCATTCGAACAGTAAAAACCATTTAGTTATATCTAGAGGTCGTTTCATAATGAGATTTATTATCAGTTAAGGGCATGTCATTGGTTCAATTTACCGATAAAATCATGCTTTCACTGAATAGATTTCGCAATTTAAGATTGCTCAATATATCATTTAGGCCGATGTACGTAAGATCTTAAGTCGAGTACAAATAGCGTGACTTATAAGGAAATTTCCCTTTTTCTTTTTATTGACAAACACCGTACTTTATTCGGGATAATGGCTCTTTCAACAAAAGACGCATATACCACCCACTGTTACATACAATCACAGGCACAAACACATGTGCCAATGGATTACCAATATTTACTAAATGCCACTACATTCTGACCCATATGAGCAAGCATGCTATTTTCTTAGGCTCAGACAAACACGGCGGATCAATAAGCCGGGAGAGCCAATCGATTATTATGGAGCAATGTCCGCTTATGACTTACCCGCTCAAGATTGGTTTCCAGGCGCGCAACAATCTGCTCCATTGGAACAGTGTGCTCATCCTACAAAATAAAACAAGGCGTATTGAGAATTGGTCATTTGTTTTCTTATGAATCGTTAGGAACAACATATAGTGAATATATTATCAATGTTATATATATGAATATAGTTACAGAAAATTGTTGGTCATTTGCTTATAAAATGCATAATGTATCATATTAAATTTCTTATTTCCGACTTCAAATCAGCAAAACTTCATTTCTTGTAAAGCTAAGCAAAAAAGTTTTACTCCACTGGCAAACACAGGGGACATTAATGAAAATTTCAGTCAAACAAAGTCATTTTCTTGGTTGGGTTTCAAACTATGACATTAACCATATGTGTAATTTAGATCATAGAACTTCAATACATCCCAATAACAAGAGAATGAAAAACATGATTTTCAATTTTTAAATAATGTCTTTTTGTTCAATGAGTTAAACTTACCATCTCCAATTCCTGCTTGAGATCATCCAAATTATCCTTCTTCTTTTTCTTTCCTTTTTTCGGGCCATCATCAGTTTGGGGCTGCACCGCATAGCGGTAGCTATCCCCACGGGCCTCTTCCTGTAAACGAAGTGAGAAATAAAATTAATTTTAAAATCAACCGTATCACTAAGAACAAAATTTGCCCTTCAGTGCAAATAAAATATATATGACTTGAAAAACGCATATAGACCTAATAAAAATGTTTCACTTACAAACTCATGACGAAGTAAATGTAAATGACAAAGAAATCAGTACCGATTCCATTGATTTAGTTTGAACGCGTATTTGATTAGAACAACACATCATCCCGAAAGTCGTCGAAAATTAATTCATATCATAAATATGCGAGGTAACATTTATTTGACCCGATCTATTAATACTTTAATTCAAACTGGGCATTTTAAATACCCATGAGCTAACCTTAAAAAGAATATATATACACATATAAATGATTCTATATTTGCCATATTTGTTTACCTTCCCATTTCCTCGTATTTTTTTCTTATATCAATAACTTTTACTTATATTCAACGCATTGAGCGACAAATTTTAACATTTATCACATCCAAATTTTATAAAAATACTATCTAACCGTTTATCCACCTAAATACTTACTTTTTTCATGTATTTTCCACTCATTTTAGGTGGATTTATTAATATTTCCTATAAAATATTAAAATATCCTACACCTGGGTTGCCCTTCAGGTGCCCTCCAATACACGTCCTTCAAAAAGACCAACTGATGTACAACACAGGCTTTCCCCTAACTATATATTTACCATAACAATTATCTACATACCATATATGGCACATAAATGCAAACTGTTGGTAAACTTTGAACCCAAACCACTGTGATAAACAAACTTATATGCAAATGAGGTGGTATAAAGCATTGTGTATAAGCTAAGTAAGAGGATGAACCAATGCAAATACCACATCGAGTATCGCATTTGAAGAAGTTGAATGAAAGTTTCTCCAGTGCTCGAAATTATTACAAGGGCAGTTGCCCACTCGTAAATAAACTTTTAAATTAAAGATCGGTATGAAATACCTTAAGCTTATTTGTCCTTTTTTAATACTTGTTTTTCATAATTTAAGAATTATCATTCTTAAATTCTTTACTTACATATCAGTTAATATCAGAAATAATACGAAAAAGCCTCAAACGATGATTCATTTATAAAATAAAATGTTTTGAATCAGAAAAAAATATAAATATTGGGGATTATGATTGGAAGGCCAGTCTTTACGACAAACAGTACCCATATTGACACACTTAAAATTGTGAAATATCATATAATTTATTATACTGAAATAAAAGTGTGTCAAAAGCAATTTTCTTTTGTGACATTTATCTGACCGGTACTTCATCTATGTTTCGAAATCAAATACATAAATATGCTGGTAGCAACATATTAGAGCCCCGTTTAATATACATTTTACATTTACCTTTATTCAACATTAACAATTACGATATAATACATTTCAAATTTTACTCGCAGAAACGGAGTGGTAATTGAGGGTATTTTTGAAATACAGGTTTGCATTTATTATTTTATTGATAAAGTGCACAATCAATATTATAAATCGGTATGAAATCGAAACGAATCGTAAGGTTTTTCGATTATACAAAAACGAATGACTATGAGAACACGGAACGAATACCGGTAATGGCGGTATACCGATTGCCGTTTAACTTTATGATTGCTTTCCCTAAAAAAAGTATACCGGTATTTTAATAACGAAGGAATCTGAACTATTCAACTCTTCTGTTGCGATATTCACACTGATTCATCGATCGGCATTTTTATAAGCATCACTGAAATATTAAGCTGGACATTAACAGAATAACAGCGAAGTTTCGACCTTGTCTGGGCAGACCGAGCCCTGACAAGAGAAAAACTATGGATGATATTTCAGCCGATGCTGTGCCTATAAAGACATTTAAATTTATGCATCAAGTTAGTTGACATCTCAAGTTTGTTAGCCCCTTTTTAAGATGCAGAAGGTCAAGGTCTTTTAAAAGTGTACTTAAAAAAACAAACTTACAGCTTTGCCCTTGTTGATTTCCCTTGACGCCATTTTGGTAAATGACTGTGGCGCCCTCTATGCTAAAAGGTAAACATGAGCGTTGATTGGCTGCTTCACGAGGTGACCTAAACAGGTATTCATCGAACACATTTTTCCGAGAAATGTGTGACCTTATCGACCTTGAATAAAAGTATTAAAGACTATATGGTGTTTTGCAATAATTCAATCTCATTATTACATAAACAATATATGCGATTGTATAATATATGCATCAGCCAATACATGGAATGCCAAAAGTGTATATAATTTCCACAATAATTACAAAAATGGCGAATAAAGAGGCCGCTCACGCGTATTCTACCTCCAGGAAAAAAACAGGTATAAGTCAAAAAGTTTGTTTACTTTATGGGCAATGCTATCCCACAATTCCACA
>LQRL01078890.1:0-13488 GCA_001703475.1 Hydroides elegans | reverse complement strand
GCCACTTCGGTTTTTGCATAGTAAATAGGTCATTATCTTACTGGAACACTTTTTAAATCATTAAAATTATAATGGTAAATAAAATGAACATATAATCCTATTTTTACTTGCTTATTTGTCATTTCATTTACTGTGATGTACATTTTAAATCAATTATCCTAAAAATGCTAAATGGGTGATACACATAAAATTGATTTTGGTGGAACATAATTGATAGATTTCTCGGTATACTCTAAAAGCCTATATATATGTACATTTATTAATGACGTTTAAAAATCACAATGATACACATGCTTTACAGTGTAACACAGGTAAACGTCGCTATAGGACTGTCGGACTGTCTCCGTAAAGCAGAAACTATGATCAGATAACTTATACTTAATAAATCATGAATTGATCAAATTGAATTACTTTTAAGCATTTTATGAAATGTTATTTTTACAGGAAATCAACCTTTGATGATTCTGTCTTCATTTATCGTTTAAAATAGTAACAGCCACAATCCATGACATCATGGCATAAATCCTTTTCTCAATAGTGTTACACAATTAAACATTCAATCTGTCGAATTTCCAGATTTTGGGCATGAATTCCTCTGAATAATTGACATTGCTTATAAGTAGAAATAAACTCTTCAATTGATATCGATTTAACTCAAGAAAGTTTATAACAGAATAAATATAATCAATTTCGTGATCGCACAAAAACTAAACTAACTGGCTGCTCAAGTTAAGATACCCTCGGCCAATAATTTTGTAAATTATTTTTTCATAAATTTTGTTTCGACAAGTGGCGAGGAGGTGTGCTCAATTTCATTTACATCAGATTATGGCTGAGGGACAATGCATTTGTTTAGCTATGAATAATTTATTCAAATAACACTTAAGCAATAAATCTTATTAATGTTAATGCATAAATTGAGTGTAATAGTTTGATAGAAAACTATTTACTATGTCAATACCAGAGCGGCCCACTTTTCAATAATAAACCAAAGCAGGGTTGCAAAATGTTGTGTGAGTTATTGCTATTAAATTGCTGAACAATATATTTCATATCTAGTCCTAGTACAACTAAGATATACACCTATATTCTGACAAAATTTCATAATTTTATGAGCATTTTAACTTGCTCTATCACAGAGGTTAAGTTGGAAATCGTGCATTTTGTGACCCGCTTTTCAATAAATGCCTCTACATATATATCAATCGACTTCTTAAATTAATTCAATTTCTGCTCAGGCAATTCATGACTAACCTTGGAATACGTTTTTTGAATATGTGTTATGTAAACTCTGAATTTTCTAGATGCATGTTGACATGATTTGGTGTATTTTGATGTGCGATCCTCGAATTTATGAATGAATATATGCTCTGTGCTTTGAAATCAATGTTAAACAGTCAATTAGCATTTTCTTAAAGGGGCATTGGAAATACGTATTTAACGCTAGTACTTAGTCTACGGTACGCTACGCGTTTGTCTCCGTAATAAAACGTGAAAACGTGTTGTCTCTAAAAATAAGCATATTAAATCAATTAAACAATAATCAATTAAAAAAAGAAAAAAAAAAGGAAGAAAAAATACAATTTTAGCAACTCATATCGGCTTTATACATGTACAGTTAAAACCATTTCCAATTTGACAACTGAAACGAATAAACGAATAAACGAATACGAATAAACGAATAAACGAATACGCATAAACGAATAAACGAATACGCATAAACGATTGCTTACGAACAAACGATAGCTTACGATAGCTTACGATAGCTTACGAATAAACGATATCTTACGATAGCTTACGATAGCTTACGAATAAACGATAGCTTACGATAGCTTACGATAGCTTACGATAGCTTACGATAGCTTACGAATAAACGATAGCTTACGATAGCTTACGATAGCTTACGAATAAACGATTGCTTACGATAGCTTACGATAGCTTACGAATAAACGAATGCTTACGAATAAACGAAAGCATACGAATAAACGAGAAACGAATAAACGAATAAACGAATACGAATAAACGAATAAACGAATACGAATAATTTTGCTTACGATAGTCAAATTGGAAGTGGTTTTAACTGTATATAACACAAATAATGCGCATTGAATATAATGTAGATGTCTAAATCCGCTACTAAGTGTTTATCTCGAAAGTATTCGGCAGTTCATAACAGATACATATAAATTGTCGCTAGATAATGAAGCATCATGCTGTGTCATGCATTCATACCAACAACGAAGCCCTATTTTAAAAGAGATTAGGGACGTTTCACTTAAGAGAAAATGTCCAATTTAGTTGTTCGAGGTTTATATAGAAGTATAATATCTATGTTTTTATTCATAAAATGAATGAAACTTTCTGGTAAATGGTCAGAAGTATGTGCCGGGGGGAGCTTTTCGCCGGGGGCGCATTTCTATTTCCATACATGTAGAACCGGAATCACTCCCCAACTGATAGGGGTTTCTACATCGTGATTAAACCATATCTTGCCCAGCTGAATAAATATCTACCATTTTTATATTCATATCTGGAAAATAATATCGTGAAGATTGAAATATTGCAAAGTTTGGGCTTATTAAACCCATATTCAAGATATAATGATTTATATGTATTTTATTTGAAAATAAAATTATTTCGCACAAGATTTGGGTTAATGAAAACTATACTACATGACAATTAAACTACATATTATTCAGATGAATATATGTTTTATACATGATCCTATTCCCTTTTAATTTCATGATTAATAATATTTTACCAGAAATTCTGCATAATTTGCTATGAGTATTATCTGCGGCTGTTTATTAACAAACAACGTCACGGGGTCTATACGCCTATACAAATTGACCGAAGCGATTGCGGTCTATACATCGTACAATGTCTTGTGCAGCTTTTTGGACTAAATAGTTTATCGCTTCGAAAATTAGCAGAAAACTGAATTCATATTGTATTGTATCTTGGGTTTCATAATAATGTTGACATATCAATGTGTTTTGTGGTGTATGTCAACAATACGCCAACAAGTTGCATGTAAAAAACTAGAACAAAAATCCTTTGTTTTGGAATGGTTTCGTTACAACGGCATGGCTCATTTAATACATACATAAGTCTTTACTGCATAAGTAAGAAACAACTTATTTCCCTTCGGCAAGGGACGTGTGTCTCACGTCGCTGTCGGTCGTTAAGTAGGAGAGACGTTTTATTTTTAGTCACATATGAATGTTTTCCGTACATCTTATGCGTTATTATACGCCAAAACGTCAGATGAACGTGTCAAAGACGTCGTTCCTACTTGCTACTAGCTTTATCATTGCTAGGTCTAGTCCACATTTATTTAAGATTTAAGTCATTTTAAACGATACGGCGTCACTCCTTTAGTTCTCACGCAGCGACGTAACATAAGATATAGATTTTATTAATCAAATGACCCTTCCGTTATTTAGGGTCGCGGCCCTTGTATGCAGTTAAAACATAGTATAGTTTTACTATATATAATAAAGGGGTGACAGATATGTTACACTTTGATGACAGTTTTGAGATCTCTCTCTATATACAAAAGGAGCAAAGTCAGATTGCTTGAGTTAGACACATACTTTGTTACTATCTTTTTTTTAACGAAATGCGTTGTTATTAGAGAATCAAACTAAAAGATTTGAATGGCAGTGCCTCAGAAGGGTTGATTTTATCCTGTATATACAAATTATATCGGGTCGTAAAATTTGATTAAAATATGATTTCATCATAAACTGCTATTATCTATTTGCAACCTATGATTCTATTGATAAATCATTTTCGCACATGAGAATTCCCCTAAAACAGACTTAGGACCATGTCAATTGACGCTGTTTACAGATCGAGGATGTCTCCCCAAAGGAGACGACTCCTCGACCTGGTTAAGCCTATTAGAAATCTGAATCACTATCAGATGAAAAACATTTAAATCGAAGAGAATATTTATGTTTTTAAATTGAAGTGATCCTGTGTGTAATACTTCGGTTTTTAGATGTAGAACGGCAGCTGTATACATTGTCCAAGCAGGTGTAAAGTTGCAAAAATTAATTGAAATTCAATTAAGTAAACATATGCTTTATTTGGTTTACCTCATGTTACCAAAGAAAATAAACATGTGACTCAGTCTATTCAATTACGCGATTCGACGTTTGACTGAGTTGTTTGATGTATATGTGGCAGCGAAACTTTAATTTAAGCGAAACTATAGTTTCGCTAGCGAAAGATTAATTTCTCTGATGATGTTAGAAAAACATGTCTATTTAAGATTCTTTAACAGCCATAACTTATGATTTTGCCTCATATGATTATGTTTCATGTATCTTTTGATCCATTTAAGTGTATTAGTGACATAAAGCCCACTACCCGAGAGGATTATCTGTGAGTTGAGTCATGAACTTAACTCGCGGGAAATGGGCTTATTTCAATTACATCATTGAGTAGAACTCCATAAAAAGCTTTTGATTGATGGGTTAGATGACCAAGTACTATATTGCAATACATATGTATAAGATAAAATGTAATAAAATGCGTTATATATCAAATTACAACAACGAATACTTACAAAATCCGAAAAATTAGACTTTCGCTAGCGAAATTAAAGTTTCGCTGAACATTAAAGTTTCGCTGCGACATATACATGTATATATGCTTCTAAAGAGCATAGTCAAGTTTTGAGCTTCCTATAAGTATGATATTGGAAGCCAGGATTTGTAAAGGGAGCAAACTTTTAAAAGCTTCTCGTGTGTCCAGGTTTTAAGTTGTTAAAGGGCGCTTATTAGTCTATGCAACCCACATGAACAATTGGGAATCGCTAAATTGAAACATGTAGCAATGTCATGTAGCAGTATCAAATTTATAATTTGGTGCCTGTTCAATTTGAAGACGAACATAAAAGTGCCTGTCTTTATTGCTATTTATAACTAAAAATTAATTGAACATTGGCATTTTTGCGTTTTGAATTTCCTTTATTTTGGAAATTTAAGAAAAGGGAGACAAGCCAAAGTTATGTAGAGAGTCGTGATGTCGAAAAAAAGCAGCATTTTCGAGAAAAGTTTCACCTTCTTGTTTTAAGCCATTTATAATTCCCGTTTTTGCCCGAAGACGATGCTGCATGTTAATATTTTAAGATGAGCTAAATTAACATAGTATTAAATCATGTGGGGATAGGCTACAGGTTTTTTTTATAAATATTTTACTCAATTTATTATTCCTGTTTTTGAATTCAATACCGAATGTGACTAGTTTAAGATGGGCGAATTAACATATACTTATTTGATCAGGCTCGATTAGTTGTATTATCAGATAATAATCTAAGAGTGAACAAGGACCAGCATAGATTCTATTGTCAATATATGATGTGATTTGATGCAACATAGAATATATTGTTGTCATTCTTATTTTCAATAGTTCAGAATGGTCAGTACTTGGTCTGCCTTCACAAAAAAAAAATACATCACGACGATAACACTCAACATGAAATCAAAATAAGAGTGTGTCGTAGTTTGGGCCACACAAAATTGTTACAGCGTCGCAAAGAAGGCGTAGATCTCTACGTAGGAATGACGCCGAGAAAACTTATGTATGGGCGCAAACAAAATAAACGTTCTATAGAAGTCACTCCAGAAGACCAAGTTTTTAAAGAAGCCATTTGCCGAGTGGGTATCTACGTGAACGGTTTCACCCAGCCCGGTTGTTGGACTTGCCTATAAGCCATTTATAATTCCTGTTTTTTCTTCTCGAATTCGATACAAAATGTCAATGGTTTAAGACGCGCGAATCAACATATTTATTCAATCAAATACGAAGTTTTAGAATTTTTTATCATGTTTAATCCGTTCATAATTCCAGTTTTTGCTGCTCGAATCCGAAGAAAGAATATCAATAGGTTAAGATGCGCAAATTAACATACATGTAGAATCTATTTAGTCGATCATGCTTCATCAGTTTTGGTGTAACATAATTATTATGAGGTTAAATAAACAGCATGCATGTTCGTTGTATTTTGTTGTGGATATGAAAGAATACTATAAAAATGCCAGTCGTGATGTGAAAAGGTGATAGAACGGTTCCACTTAGTTCTGTTAAAGACTTCTATAAGCCATTTATAATTCCAGGATTTTTTTGCTTCTCGAATTCGAGACAGAGTGTCAATAGTTTAAGATGCGCTGCGAATCAACATATCTTTTCGATCATGCACGATTAGTTTTGTTATCAGATAATAATTATTAAATTGTGCAACAAGACCGTGTATTGTCTCTGTTAGTTTGTGTGTGTTGTGTGTGTGAAAGAATGAAATGTCAGGTGCTACATCATTATTCTCGAATGGCCAGAATTTGTATAGTAATGTTTAAAAAGGGCGTCTTGAAATTTAAAAAAAAACATCATTATTTTCGTCAAGTTTTGTTCTATAACATATTATCAACAACATGCACCAATGAATGGATAAGAAGAAACCACGTTCATGAAAATGATTCACTTTACCGCATTTTTTGTTGTTTTTTATCTTGTACAAATATATACTAATTTGTGATTCAGATATACATAAAAATATGGTAACTAATAATGTGGTTTATTCGTGGTGGATCAATTGGGCCATTCTCGTGGTTTAACTTAACGTTTTGCCCAACACTTTTTATAATACTGAATTACCTTAGTTAAAATACCCCCATGCGGTGCATGTGAATAATACTTTAAAAAAATACAGCAGTGCTATTACACAAATGCTTTTTCTTTTAGCAGAATTATGTGGCGAAGGAGAATATTTCGTCGACAACATTTGCAAATACTGTCCGCGAGGAACGTACATGAACTTCACTGACCATCAACTTGAGTCTTGTACTTTGTGTCCGAGTAATAATGCAACAGGGCGAAACTCAACAACGCTTTATCCGGGGGCCACTGAGCACACTGATTGCTTTTATGTAAGTTGTTTAGATTGTTTGAAATGTGCTTTGATAATTAATCTTAATTTGATTTTGATATGATTGAATAACGATACAAACACAATCGAAAACAGGTTAAACATAATCTCATGTTAAATCATCTGCGTGACACTATATTTCTATTAGTTTCCGTGCTTTGATTAATCTATCAAAAAACGGTTTTAACAATTAATTCTCAATGACGTTGCAGTGATAGATATAGTTTCAAATATAGTTCCAAACTTCTTCGACTATTTCCTAATTGGTGAGAAATAAAGACGATAATATATCAAATTCAATATATGATAACGTATCAGATCAGGAATGAAAATATCGGACTATTCCGAGATACAGCCGAGGCATCTGCAAACTGTTTTTAAAATGGCCGTGACCGAGTTGTTTAACTTAGTGTACAGTATAATATTGAAATATGATGGATCATAAATGCAAAGGAGCTGTACGTAAACCAACTTTCAAAATATACCAACCTCTTCTAGGAGCCGACCATCGAGTCTTTCCACCCTGCCCTGGGCCCCATAACTAGGGAACAGAGATCGAAGCGCATCTTTCAGAATCTGTCCAATCATAACTGCAAACGAATATAAACATTCATGAAACTTGTGAATATATTCTTTAAAATCTAACGATAATTACACTGCATATATTCACATATTCTAGGAACCGACCATCGAGTCTTTCCACCCTGCCCTTGGCCCTATCGCAGGAGGAACAGAAATCGAGGTGCAGTTGTACATCTTTGAAGAGTGGTATGATGTAAGGTTTGCCAATGTGGCCAGGAAGGATGCACTTATAATAGGATTCAAGTAAGTGATTGTGATAGTCCTTGCACCAATATATATTAATGCATGTTTTAAAATGAAGCATATCTGATAATAGGATTCAAGAAATATTGCATTCTCATGTTTAAGGACCACATCAAACGCTTTTGGGGTTTTCGCCTTAACAAACAGGGGTATTCGCAATGCAATTTGACAGTAAGTTTAATTCGTAAGTTGGTCTTTTAATGGGTCCTTGTAACGTCGAATCACGTCACGACCTGGATATAATGTCATTACAACGTCATATTGCGACGTGAAGGTCACGTCATATTTACAACGTCACAAGGACGACTTTTATAGCACGTCGCGACAACGTCTAATTAGCGGACATGATAATTAGTCATGTCATAAAACACGTCATTAACCCGTCAATTAAAGTCAATGATGGGACGTCTCATATTGTACATCGTAGCGACGTCCTATTTGCGTCGCGGACGTATAACTATGTGATGAGGACGTTCTTAGGAAGTTGTTTGCCGAGTGGGAAGCTATTGATTCAATATTCCACCAGCCAATAAAATTGCAATGGGATATCTTATTAAACCGGAAATTTGGTCGTGGCCTTCTTTTTTCAAAATTAATATTCCTATAAATACTTCTTTCAGCAAAACCATGGCAACTGTTTTAATCGAGACTGCCCCTGTGGAGGAACCAAGGCACGGATCGGTTGAATTGACTTTCGGAATCGAACGCTTCTTTACATCGGAACAACAATTCGAATATATGGATAACCCGATTATTTATGAGGTGGATCGTCAGCGAACCATTATCAGGTATGTTTCACAAGTTCTGACATACAGCACTATTCACAAAATAAATTGCAGTGTAATCTGTAAAAACTGCCTAATGGAAAGGGCAAGTGAAGGCAAAACTTAATGCGATTTGAAATAAATGTGGAAGCAAAGTATTGGAATCGTTTTTTGATGGCCATTTTTGTACTTTATGTTGAACTTGGTTTTTTATCTAACATAAGAATCTTAAGCTATGGAACAATTCAAATGGCCCCTTTACAAATTTAAAGTCTACGTCACTTGGTACTTTTTTGTCGTTAAATAGGCTTATTCACATTTAACTTTGAGGACTAAATTAACGCTCCTATCGTGGGCTAGAAAATAGTTGTTTTTGTATATTTTTGCATCTCCTATGACAATCTAAATTGAGATCTATATCGAGACATGCTTGGTCGCAGATCTTGTCTCAAATTCGCCCTTATCTTTATATCTACATACTAAATTGTACACTAATACTAATGCTATATGCTGTGCTACAGCACCAACAAAAACAGCAAAAAATCTAGAATTTACATCGTCATTATTATGAATAAATGCCTCATTTTATGTCACATTTTGCCATAAATTCGTGTTCAAGACTCGAGTTTACGACATCAAAGCATAACTGGCATCGTATCTGCAATTAAAAATGGAACATAACCATTATTAAGAAAGCCAATGCCAAAAGCACTAAATAATAGAATGTAAAACAAATCACGATATGAATGCATTGAACTATATAAGTTGTATTTTAATTTTTTTTAGTTATCATGATGTTCATAAAATAAATGTATATGTACACAAGTATTGGAATGGGACACTGGGGTATACCATTGTTTAAGATTATATACATGTATGTTCCCTAATGTTTTCTTATTTCCAAATATATGTCGCTCTTGAATATTTCTGGGGTATAGATGCGGCTGTAGTTAAAATGTCATAAAATAACACAGAATTTGTTTTATGCGAGCCATAAACAATGTTACAATTTCTCTTTCTGGTAAGAATTTAAAACTTAATTGGTTAAAATCATACTTATTTAAGCCCCTTTTGTGAAACATGAATGCAATTCATGATTAAGGAACGGGTGCAGCTATTCTTAAACTGATTTTGAATGGTCACAGTAAATTAACTTGGTGCCCATTAGCTCCTTATCGATACGATCATTCAACGTAAAAGTTCGTTACTGTTGAGAAAACACAGCTTTCATAGCTATGGCTTTCGGTAAATCTTATATTATTGACAAAATTCCCAAAAATTACAGATAATGTTTGCAAAATAAAGTAAAATAGTTATTTTAAAGATTTTGGCACGATCCCCTTTCGTTCAATTATGGTTATCTGTTTTTCTAAATGAAAGAAAGTGACGCCATAAATTAAAATATTGGGTTTCAAATTCGCGTGTTGCGTTCGTAACACCTGATCTTTGATTTATTATTCAGATGAATCGTTTACATATATTTTACAAACAAAAAATAAAAACATATGCATGTGCAAAAATGCTGTTTAAATAAATTGTTATATATCGAGGAAAATATAGTTTTACAGCCAAAATCCATGTATTTGCACAGAAAGTAAATGCACAATATATAGAGTAGTTAGTTTTGAGGTTAATTATCTGAATACAATGAGACTTGTTGTAGAAAATTGTAATTTATTGTTGCAACCCTATTGTTTTGATGTCTATGTTTTAGACATCAATCATAAAAACTGAGCTTTTTCGTATCAGTTAGATTCTTCGCGAACGCTACAAATGTAGCGTAAAATGATAGATGTAATATGTTTGGTGGACGGAGAAAAGCCCAGCGGAGAAAATCCCAGGGGAGAAAAGCCCAGTGGAGAAAAGCCCAGGTGGAGAAAAGCCCAGTAGGAGAAAATCCCAGTGGAGAAAAGCCCAGTATTAATAAATCTGATATAAACAATGTTTTATGTAGTCATTACAAAATATTGGGGTTTATATACTCAAATTTCATGAGATATAAGCTTTGGCCTTTTGAAATTAATTTTAGATTTACAAACAGCTTTTATGAAAATCACAGAAGCGTCAAAATGTCACTTTCATATTTTTGATTACATTTCAAAAGCCCCTTGATATCATCATGAATAATGGACAAAGCTATCAAGAAATGCAATCAGAACATAAAAGCTTAAATAACGACACTTTGCAATCAAAACATGAAAGCGAAATCGTCCTTCATCTGAATTGCAATCCACTTTCGACCCCATTGCAATCAAAACATGAAAGCAAACTCACACGCGAAAACCCTAAACCCAATTGCAATCCTGATTGCAAACGCCTCACTAAGTATTGCTTTGAACTGTTGAGTGAACTGTTTAACTCGAAGCAATATGTGTAAATTTCTAAATTGCACTCGATTTTTTTAAAAAGTTGCTTGAAAAAAAAAAAAAAACGGTTCTTGAATGTAAATATAAATAATATATATTTTATAGTAATAATACAGAAAAACTGGGCTTTTCTCCACTTTTGACAAAATAATGCTGGGGTTTTCTCCTAGTGTGCAAAAATGCTGGGGTTTTCTCCACCTGGGCTTTTCTCCACTGGGCTTTTCTCCTGGATTCAATATGTTTTACTGAAAACGTCAAAACTATATATTTTTCTCTGGAAAATTCAAATAAGCTTAATTTAGAGTCATAGCGACTTAACAAATAACCTTTTGTTTCATTACACACTAGTATATAGACGACATCAGAAATAAATGTATGATTTGTTCCATTAATATTGTATGATTTTTGAAATAAATTAGGTCCAACATCCATTTTTCTTCTACCTCGAATCACAATTATCCAAAAATGATAATCAAACAGAATGGCCTGAATTACATGTATTTGTAACTTTATTATGTTTAGCGGCGGCCTATCGATGGAAGTGAAGGGAGAAAATCTAAGGGTGATCCAGTTTCCCAGATTCTTTATAACTATGGTTTATCGAGGGCGAATTAATACAGCTTATAGCGTAAGTGGAAAGACTAATTGATTGTCATGATGCATTTTGATTTGGTTATCAACTAAATTCGTCTCTCATGATAAGGGTTAAATGAGGCTCAATTAAATGTTTTGCGACTGTTTTTCTAATAACGTCGATGAATGTCCGAGCGCGTTTTATAGGGACCAGTAGAAATTCTACTGATAAGCGACCCGATAATTATCATTCCTACACTATAGATAACACATCTTAATAACCACCTTATTTGGGGTGCTCGCAAAACAGTCCATGTTTATTGGTCTGATTTGGATATATTTAGGAAATGACCGCCTAGATATGCATACATTTGTTTATTGTTTGTATTTTCAAATATGTTAAATAAACAGTGTCATTGGCGATTAATTCCTTGACAATCTTGTTTATATTTCAGGACTGCTTTGTTGATTCTGGAGGCGAATCGGGAACATCGATGACATGTGACACTCCGGATCTTGGTCCGATGCTACGCGATAACTCGATCGCATACGGAAGACGAAGACGGTCGACCACGGAACCGCAAACGCTGAATGATGCGGTTTGTATACAAGTTGATCTCCGCGTTAATGGTAACGTTCGGGATATCGGGATATCGAGAAAAAAAAAGAACGGACATGTTCAACCCAGTGTATAATGAACAATGTACCTCGTCTAGTGCATCGTATTTAGTATTTATAATGACGAACTTTCCTTTTGTATATTCTACCGAGAACGCTTACCGCCATTGATTCCCCCACACCATATAAGCTCATATTTATATATTTCTAGCTTTCTTTCTACTGTACAGTAGTAACTTTGAAGAAAAAAAAACACACTCGAGCAAGTACAATAAATGAGCAAATACATTTAGGAACATCTCGATTACCATTGCTATGCATCATATTAATTTGAGTTGATTTTTTCATATTAAAATATATATATATACATTTCTGACTTATAATTCACATTGCCTTTTTACAGGATAAGCAATTCTACGGCGGCTTCGACCTAGATGGAGTGACCGAATACCGCAACTTGTCAGTTTCTTTTCCGGAACAAGGAGAATTCCTCGTTTTTCTGGATCCGGTTTATTTTCCCTTTGAAGAGGAGAATATGCTGAAATACTTTGATCCGGAGGATACATTTCTTAATATCATGGTAAGTGAATGTGTTATGTTATTTTTCACATATCATTGCAATTGGAACGAAAATGCTAATAAGCAATAAAACTACTTTACTATTGAAAACAAATAAAACCATATTTTAACGATTGTAAAAAAAAATTCCCTTTGAAATTAATTTCAACTGGTCTATATGTAGGTCCTCGGGCTGCAGCTACATCCTATTTTGCCAAAAAAAGTCAACTTCTTTCCTAACTATGCACAATGTTGAGAATGGGAGCCAGTTTAGAATGTAAAACGAATGGGTGACACAGCCGTGTTCAAACTCAAAATCCATATTCTTATTTTCCATAACCAAACAAACAAAAACATAACATACCCGAATCGTTCCAAAATAAAATCAGTTTCCAATGTTGTCAGTACTAAAATAGAGTATACACTGAAATCCTGTAATCTCACTTATTTTTCTCTCCCAAAAAGGGCGAGCGCCTGAATTTCGCCATGGACGAAACCGACGTAACCGTTCGCATAGGGAAAGAGTTTTGCAATGTGACGCTGCTTGCCTCCAATATGCTCACATGTATTCCACCCAAGACCCAACCAGAGGCCGGAGATAAGCTGTATGGGCCGGGGAAGACACCGGCCGTTACGGTAAGAGAGTTTTATAAGTATTTGAGCGATGTCTCAGTACCAATAGGAAAACAGTATTGAAAAGTGACACTGCTTGCCTCCAATATGCTCACATGTATCCCACCCAAGACGCAACCAGAGGCCGGAGATAAACTGTATGGGCCGGGAGAAACGCCAGCCGTAACGGTAAGAGAGTTTTATTAGCATTTGAGCGATGTCTCAGTACGTATAGGAA
>LQRL01078881.1:2735-15430 GCA_001703475.1 Hydroides elegans | reverse complement strand
TATATATATGTATTTATAAGGCATCGAAAGACCATTTCACTGTGATCGGGATCTACTATCACGCTACAGTTTGATATATTTCGTAACGTAGCGTGTCAAAACTATTATCACTCAAAATACTGTTACCCTTCAAATATAACCCTTCAAATGTTACCCTTAAAATGTTATTGGGGAGACAAGTAAAGACTTGTCAACATTATTAAATCAAATAGACTTTTCATATATTGATCTGGATATGGATAAAACAGCATCATTAGTTCTAAAAACGAAATATCTCTGAAAAATCTAATACTAAATGAATATATTTATTAGACAATCATAAACTAAAGTCTGATTTAACGTTTGCAGGATGAAATCCTAAGTTGTGCAATCAAGATTTATGTTTACAAAAAGACAGGAAACAAAGGATAACAATAAACTAAGAATGTTTCATATGTGAAACAATTAAACATAAGATTTAAATTTCTTCATTGGTTTCATTATTTTCAACGTAAAGTTCGATATGAGCTCAATATTTTAGATACTGATGAGCTATCTATCATCTAAAATAATGTACTCATATCAGTCCATTCGTTGAAAATAATGGACGAAGAATACAATAGAATTACGTCACTAGTGTGGATTAAATATGATTAAACTACATAGGGGAGAGCGGGGCAAGAAGTGTCATTTTTAACATTTTTCTTTCTAATCAGACTATGATGCTAGTTGCTCAACTAAAATATATTAATATCGTAACGGAACCTTAACTCTATTTAAATAATGGCACAACTTACCCCACTTAGGAGGAACGTTGTTCCATAACATAAAAGAGGATGCGCAACTCGATTATTTTAGAAAAATAGCATAAATTTTACACGACAATAATATTTACTGACGTATTAAATAAATTGGATACATACATCAACTTCGTTTCCATTCACCTTAACTCCTTTCCACTCATCAACAAACCCCAACCCCAAATTTGTGTGCAAATTTTGGTATTTTTTTTTTTATAATTATGATTTGTTTAATTACAAATACTGGATTCAATTCGCACATTAAAGAAATTAATTTGGTAGTTGATTTTGAGTTACCTTTGGTATGTAAAAATTGAAAAATGTATGCTGACAAAATTGTTGGTCCCAAATGGAGCAAATATTTCATTTTGAATGCATTAATCGTAAATGCCCTTGTATTGATAATATACACCAGAAACTTTCATCAATGGATTTCGAGATAAGGGGTGCCCAACGGCACAACTTGCCCAGCTCTGCCCTATAAGGGATAAATTAATGTTTTTTTAGCAAATCGCAGTTATATTCTATCACTATAATTTGCGATAAAGAAACATTGTCAAAAAATAAAGTAATCAAATATACATCACTTCAGGATCAATGTGGTGATATGACGGAAATACGTAGGATCTATTGGGTTTGTTTTTATGACACAGTTCTCAATTGATTCATAGTGAAATTTCATGTTATACACAAATAGCTGCTTAATTGGCCTAATGCAAGTTAGTGTACCAGATCCGGATGCATTACTTTTGTCTTAATTGCAAGACGTTTTTGCAAGTGTTTGGAGACGTTTTAAAGAGCACAAAGCATAAATGATGGTTAAGAAATTTGGTTTAACCAAAACAAATAGAATCTCATTTATTTGCATTGCCATTAGACTTAAAGCTAAGCTGGAAATGGCCTTTCAGACATGTTACGTTTTACAGCTTTATAATTTGCACAGGATTATTTACAGCTTTATTATTTGGACAGGGTTAGATAATACAAAACATGAATTTTTGTAAAGAAACTTAGATTAAACTTAGATTAAACAAAACCAATCTCGCATTTATAAAAATACGCCTCTATGAAATAGATCGTTGTCAGACTGGCATTAAATTTAATTGCAATGCAAATAAATTTAATGCCAGTCTGACAACGATCTATTTCATAGAGGCGTATTTTTATAAATGCCAACTTTCAGTTTGATTAAGATTATAATAAGCACGTGTCATTGTAATGCACGTGCGATGTATATCTCTATGTACATTGCAAAGTGTGGCACATATTTTTAAGGAGCACATATTTACTCGTCCTTACAATAATATACAGTTTTAAATAATTTAGAAAAGCCAAAAGGACGCTTATGATTACACTATAAAATTTACAATTAAATGATATTTTAGTATAATAAATTTGATGAATTAAGAAATTCATTATAATCCCATGGAACAATTTATTAATTTGACAAAGAGATGCTTATATAGTTTTACAGTTTAAGAATGCTTATATAGTTTCACAGTTTAAGAATGCCACATTATCTTTATGTATAGCTTGAATGGAAAACAATTGTATTGTCTTAAATTATGGAAATAATGATTCATTTAAGCACAAGTGATTTCCCAATAACTGTGACATTCATTAGTTTAGTCATTCCTTTGATAATTGGAAAAATGGAAACATATTACTATAGCCATCAACATTTATGCACTCTAGCGGAAAACAATATCACCGTTCATGTTCGCTCAAAACTTGAATGTGCAATTATTTGCAAGAGTGATGAAAATTGCGTTACAGCAAATTACGGCAAAACGAATGAAAACAATTCAATATGTGAATTGATGTCAATTGAAAGTCCGTTTTCAAGCTTTTCTACCGAAACATCTGGCAACTGGCATACTCTGGGTAAGTAGGATACAAAAAAACTGTTGAAAAAAAGTAAAAATAGAAATTATAAGTGATTGATGCATACAGCAAATTGGTTTTTCTCATCATTTCGACAGTCGTTTTGACCAAAAAATTGAGTGATGTTTGTTTAATCAACTGAATATTAAACATATTATTATATCAGGATCTAAAGATTAAGATCACGGATGATATCATGAAATATATATTTCTAGCATAACACCTTATTTATCAATACCTTGCTTCATATTATTCCAGTCCCATGCCAGACAGTTTACAATAAGATCTGCTTTGCTGTGATTCATCTGCTACTGGACTGGTTTGAGGCACGTGATCATTGTATCTGGCTTGGAGGTAAATTGGCGGAAGTGAAGAATGAGGACATCAACAATGACCTTAAACTGTTTGTAGTTGGTAAGTAAAGTTGCATTGAGCAAAACAAAATAAAAAATAGGCGTATCTTTTATAATTTTCTTGGAACATGGTCTTTCTAAAATCACTGATAATCTATATAATACGGACTGATATTACGGCTTATTAAGGCATTGTAAGTTGCATCGGAGTCATTAGAAATATGAGTTCATAAGCTATGTGCGTTTTAACAATCCTATTATGACTATTATATCAAATAATTTCATCTTGATTTTACTTTATGATTTTTGTATGGGAAATATAAATGAATAATCCAATAACTTATCTTGCCCTGACGACTAGACAACTGGCGCAATGTATGGATTGGAGGGTTTCGAGAAAGCGCTTCAACCCGATGGAAGTGGACAGGAACCGATCAGGAAATCACATGGTTCGATTGGTATCCTGGGAGACCAAGTTCGATTGCATGGAAACATTGCATGGGTTTACGTCGAGGATTTGAAGGGCAATGGAACAATTTTAATTGCACGCTGCAGCTTAGACATGTTTGTGAGTTTGTGATGGGTTGAATATTTGTTTTGTTTGAAAAATATATACAAAATAATAAACAAAAGATAAAACTCAAAACAGGAACAACGGTGTATTTGTAAAATACAATTAACATTAAAATTTCGATATAGCATTGTAATAGCTACCAACAATCGCATATCTGATAAAATGTACTTTAATCTGTTTTTTTGGTTCTTTTATGTTTTGTTTGGTTCTAAAATGTATTTCAATTAAACTTGGTTGATGACGTAACGGTGCGTTCATCATCAAGAGAAAAATTGGGAGTTTGATGATTGCGCTGTCTTTGTTTCGAATTTATAACGCTTTAGATAAACATATTAATTATAGGAATTCGAACTAGTCACAATGTAACATATCTAATCATAATATTCCAGTGATTATATGTTGTCTTATCATATTTCAAATGGCATGGGTAAGGCAGAGGTATACGGAAATATTACGTACTGAATTGATACCAAATGGAACAAATATTCACCGCATTGCCGAATTATTTTTATTTGAATTTTCTTTTCTTTTTTCAAATTCAGCTACACATTAAATGGTTGGAGTGATTTTCAGGCTTTTAACATTCACAATTAGATAATACGAAGTTCTAAGGAAAATTTATGTATTAATAATACAAGCTGATATATTTCTTTAATTATATCTAAATTTACTGTTGGATGACAAGAAGAAGGAAAACAATTTTCGATCCATTTTATGTATATATTTGTGTATATTCAAGTGGTTTTGTATATGTATGTATCCTTTAACGGTATGTAAATTTAAAATCAACACAAGAATGTTTAATCGAGATCAATTAAGTGTATTTCTTCAGGGACGTGTGTTTGGTTATTTTACCAAACATACCGTGAATCATAATTAAATTTATTTGAGAAATTGGTGATGCTGAGTGAGTTATATAAAAAATAGAAATTCAATATGTATTGAAAATTTATAAACACACTACTGGTATATCGATGTATACAAACGCGTAAAATGTGCTCATTCAATTTTATGATAAACATAATTTAGAATAAAATCATTAAATTGATGCATTTAAGTAGTGCGTTTTATCAATGTCAAATTTGACCAGGCCGATAAAAGGATGAGTATATAATATGTAACAATAATAATAGGTATCTGCTTAGTACGCCACAGCTTCAGGCATTATAGTGACTCAAGAAACACGTATACAAAAATAATTTATTTACATTGTATAGTATATTATTTAATACATCATGTAAATGTATAATGTAGAAGAAGAAGAAGAAGAAGAAGAAGAAGAAGAAGAAGAAGAAGAAGAAGAAGAAGAAGAAGAAGAAGAAGAAGAAGAAGAAGAAGAAGAATAAAGCATGATATTTAATTATTGAAGGGCTCCGTGCAACAACGTGTTAAGTCTACTTAACATGTTTCGCCAAAGTGCCGCATGATATTAGATCCATGTTATAAATGTATATAATGCTAGGAAATCAATCAGATGATATCATCATTTGGCCTCTTTCCAATTCTTATATGAATGGCCAATTTAAAAACATTCACTGACTGTTTTTTCAACACGTCATTTTCAGACATATTGTTGCACGGAGCCCTACAGTTTCAATCCAATATTTCTCTTTTCTTATATATTCATTCACTATAATATATGCTGGCGATATCAGAAAATATATATACATATATAGATATATATTCGTATGATTATTTGTAGAATAACACCAGGTTGCTTATAATAATAGAAATACATTAATAACGATTTTTGTCGTTATGCTTCAATTTATTATGCACACTTACAACGCATATAAAGGCTTGTTGAAATTTAAATATAATATATAATAAACAATTTTCTTACATCGATTATTCGCTTTCTATACTTCTGAAAAGTGTTTAAGCACTAAATCAAAAGAAATGAATTCTATCATTAAATTATATTTCTGATTAGGCTGGTTTAATAAGCAACTCTTCTTAATTTCAATTGATGAACCTCGTGACCATGGTTAACCATAAATGTTAGATTTTCATAAGGTTACACCTCGTGAACATGGTTAACCATATATGTGAAATAGGTAAAATGGTAAACCTCGTGAACATGGTTAACCATATTTGTGAAAAAGGTGATATGGTGAACCTCGTGAACATGGTGAACGAGGTGTAGGATATATACAGAACAATGAACCTGCCAAACAGCGTGAACCTCAACCTGAGTCGCGACATAGACCTTAAACTTGTTATTTGAGCCAGTAAACACAACATTTTTGACTTTGAGAGTATGAATTTCAAGCTTTTTAGCATAGATTTCTGCCATACCTATGCATATCATATGTGTATCGATTGAGTTTGGATTAGTAATAATTAAATTGCTGTATAGGTTATTATTTATGAGCAAACGCCTATCCCATAACATGGGGGTCAGCAACCATGCGACCTTGGTATTTGGGCCACTTCGGGTTTTGCCATTTAAACAACGTAAAATATATGTATGGCTTAAATACCTTATCACGCATCATTCTTTGTCTTTCAATACATACTACAGCTGACGTTTTTACTTGAAATTGCGAAATTACACATTAAGCGTGTCAATTAAAAATCACATGAAATACATGCAAATCTATATGAACACTCGGGATTAATTCCTATGTGTTCGGGATCGAAAACATTTCACCTATGAACACTCGGATTGCCCCTGACGCGCGATTCAAAATGAGGCTAAAACATGTAAGTTTCGACCACATAAATAGATAAAAACTAATTTTGACCACTAGAGTCTATCAATTGCATAAATGTCAACATTTTACGTATTTGGCACACGTTTAAGATGGGGAGCATAAGTATATTATACTTATCAAGATTGAATAACTTTCGTGTTAACTTTCGTGCAAAATCAAGTTGGAAAGTTTTGTTCGAAAACTTTCATGTGTGAGTCTGAAATTTCGTCCGTGAAAAGACCTTTAACGGGTGTGTTTATTTTAAAGAGTTCGCCGAGTTCGTCAAAAGTAGATAAAGAGTAGTAAGAACTTAATCAATGAAGTCATATTATGTGTTGTTTGATTTACATAGTTAATAAAAATCAACCACATACTTGGTTAAGTTACAGAGATTTGGACATTCAGGTAAACATCATGTACACATCAGGTAAAATGCTGATAAGGTAAGACAGTGGTAACATTTGCACAAAAAAAACAGCTTTTTCCATACTTTCTTTGAGGATCTCCAAAAAAGCTTGCTCTTTTAAACGAAACTTGCGTGTTGGGATTTTTACTTGAAGAAATATATTGAAAAGCACGAAAAGTTAGCGCGAATTCGACCACCACCTCAGACTACAATCGAAAAAAAAAGTTCAGTGCAGTTTTTTTTATTGAATGTTTTTTTACTGACAAATCCTTAGTCACTCTCGATATTTTATCAATCTGGAAAATACATATATAGGTTAAGCAAAGACTGATAAGATAATACAAAAAAATATGTAATATATCACTCTACCTAACTTTATAGCTTTATAAATGATTATGCCAATGTAACGTATGGTTCAATATATATTGCATACTTTTACCACGTGAACATCGAAAATAAGATTAACTTACAATTTGTCGATTTAAACAATTAATCAAGCTTCCTCTTGATCCATTATAATCATTAGACGATAATAACCTGATAACTATTCGTCACATATAATTACTCTTTGGAATACAGAAGATTATGTCAACCACAAGTATATATCAATTATATAGACGATGATTGGAGGGATTAAAGATATGTCACTGATTAATTATAACAGTTGATACATCTTACCCTCAAATAATGTTCTACATACAGACGAACAGTGGCACTTCATTCATGGTACGGCCAGGCTCCAGGTGAGTCCTATAATTTGGGATTTCCCATATCGTCCTAAGGTCCTTTACAGGAGTACCCAACGAACGGGTTTAAAAGTTGATTTAGTCTGACTTATTTTGGTATGACAAAAATGATTTACTGCTTAAAGTAATGAAATATTATTCCTTTCAGTAGAAACTTTATTCTTTGTTTGCAAGTCAGGAAAGTCGAAAATATGTTGCCAACAAAACGTTACCATCAAGAATAGATACTCTTAGATGATAACTTTCCACCTGAAAGTTCTAGAAAGTATAATCCCATGTTTATTTTGTTCAATTATTCCTTTTAAAGCCTAATCATTTGAAATAAAATAAAAAGGGACGTTTTCATACTTACTCTGTGCTGTGAAAATGCCGGCAAGGAAGATTTCCAACCAGAATAGATATTTTACAGAATAAATAATTGGGCACTCCTACTTTTAGATCCGTATTTAGCAATTGCAGATAATTCTGGTCACAGTCTTAATTTTTCAATGTATTCATCAATTGATATTTTGTTGCTGAACATTATATAGATATAATTTTTCGACTCCAAAATAGCACATTAATTTGTTCTATACTGGTAAATTGAATAAAGGTTTAGCTTATAATTTATTTATCTTACACATGTTATATTTTAAATTTTACACAATGGTTTGGGAAAGGTATATGTTTTAGGGGAACTTATCTGTAACTATTAGGTATTGCTCTTAATTGGTGTACACTTAGGAGGATTTCCAGAATCTAAGAAAATATCGTAGTTTCATTGAAAAACTGCACTTTTTTTGGCTTTAATATTTGGAAACAAATGTCTCCATATATTCCAATATACATTATTATTATCCAATCAAAAAAGCCTAATTTTCGTAAAGGTTACACCTATTTGTGCAAAGCAGATTACAATAAAAATATATATATTGCACCCTAAAATTATGAATGTATTTTGACAAAATTTAACTTGATGGGTTTACTAATTTCTTTTTAATGAACTTTTATCCCCAAAAAACTGCCGATTGAGAATAATAATGACATATATTATATGTATGTCGTTGGGACTCAAACAAATTGACATTTACTCTCTTTTCGTATTTTTAAGCATAGGACTATTGTATTATGATTAAAAATGCAAACAATAGCTTCAAGGGTTTATACATGTATGTCCCTCTTTTCTCAATGTATTTACATTTGTAATAAAATTTGATTCCAAATTTATTTTTTGAATACATGTAAATATGTAAATAAATAAAATCAGTGTATATGGTTTTCATTTGTACAATTTAATTTTCAAGATGCAAAGTCAATCACGACAATTGCGATTCTAGTAGCACCCGAGGGTTTAAAACTGGTTTTCGAAACGGGTTTATTTTCATTATGAAAACGTTCCAGAAACGTGCAAAATACGTTTTATATCGTTTTCAGGAAACAAAATAAATAAAGAAAACTACACGTGTGGGTGGTCTGGAAATAAACACTTCACGAGGACACATGTATTTATCGCACGAGCCCGACGGGCGAGTGCGATGAGTACATGGGTCCGAGTGAAGTTATTATTTCCAGACCACTCACGAGTGTAGGTTTTATTTTTATTTCATGTAAATCTTCGCAAACTATGTTTTAAATTATATATTAAGATATTTTCATATTTTTTCCATGTTGTCTAATTTAGATATTTACGGGATACTTATCATACAATGCATCAAATCATTAATATTGTAAGTTTGTTGGAACACTCTGACGTTGTGTTAACGTTACGCTGCAGCAGGTGTTTTGTGCAAGTATAAGCCTGATAACAACAGGTTGCTGCTTTGGCCACTTGTTCATGGCCCTATTGTGACGTTATAATTTTTGTGACGTTTACGTAATATTTCTATACACATAACTATAATTACGCTATGATTACGTTATTTTATGCATTGTTTTATTTTACAAAGACCATTATTATCTGCAATCTTTTCGTTTACGATTCAATTGCTTTTGAGGGCCAACAACACCTTCTGTTTTGTAGTACCTTTTTTATATGTTAAAAACGTAATAACACTATAATATATATACGAGTGTATTGCTAATGCACTGAATATGGAGAATAGGTGGTTTAGAATTGTGACATTATATATTTTAATAACATTATTTAGATTTGAAAGCCATCACCTCTTGAAATTGATGCATTTAGTTTTGTCCCGCTGAAAACCACTATAAATCCCTCTCGCGTTGTGATTCGTTACGCAATCAATTAAATGTACAAAGGTGTGGAGCTTCTTGGAATGAGTGACAGCACTCTATTGATGTAGGGTTGTGCATGAGTAGATGCGCTGCTAGATAAGTCACTTTGACTCTTAATCAATAATATCTCTGTCGAGTGCCTATATTAACGATTTTTTTGAAAGTGGAGGTGCAGACCGCAAAACAATTTTAAATCAAGATTGGAAATTGAATATTAACTAAACTTTTTCATTTATATATATACCAAAACATATAAATCTCTCTATAATAAGCAATTTCCGTAACAGAGACTTCGATTGCTTTCCACTTATATAATCATTTAAGCATAAGATTTGTTGTATAAATTGGGTAATTATGTAATAAAAAGAGCACATCATGAGCCGTTCCCTAAAAAATGTAATACCATCGAATTCTGACCTGGATTTTTTTAAATACATTGATCGTGATGATCTTGGAGAGTGGAGGGGTAGGAGGAACACCTTTATTGTTTTTTATTTTTATTTTCACAATAATTAGTGACAGTAATTATTTTGAAATTCGATAAACTTGCTTGCATTATTTGATTAACTGTTATTTGCATGATATGATAGGTAATTTGCTTCCATTTAACATTTAAATTTTTCGCAAATGGTGTTCCTTTTAAGACCAAGCTGGATAGAAAATCCGAACCAGCCCAGCTGGCTTGAAAAAAAAGTGAACACCTTTTCGAAAAATTTAAATGTTCAAAAACCATTATTTTGTTATCATGGGATTTCCTTCATATAATTCTACCCATTAAAATAGACATGGTCTTAAATTGTATCATTGGTTGCCTGAATTATTAAACTAGTTTTGATTAAATTATATTATTGGTTGTCTGAATCAATAAAACCTATTTTTGTAATATAGAAAATATTTTTACAAATATATAGAGGAAAAGATTGCAGATAAATTATACTCTACGAGTATAGGATCGTCTAGTTATTTATTTAATATACCATATGGTATTTGCCTCAATTAAACAATATCTTCTATAATGTTGAATGTTATAACAAAAACACATGTTTTGTTTCATTTATTTACATAATATTTTTATTTAATATATCATATGGTATTTGCCGCAATTAAAAAAATATCTTCTATAATTTTGAATGTTATAACAAAAACACATGTTTTGTTTCATTTATTTACATAATATTTTAGCACGTGGTAAAAGTGCAATTGCACTTCGAGGGAAATACGGATAAAAATATGTCATGGTCAGATGGCATACCACAAAGCCTTATGTTTTATACCAAATCAAAAAAACCGAACATGAAATACCACGTAATTCGTGATGGACATAAAAACGTAAATAAAACGTCACGAAAAAACGTGAAAAACACGAAACTGAAAACGCATTATAAACTGGTAAATTCCGTTTCCTTGCTTACTGGGTAGTTGCGTCTCGCGGGTAATTATTATCATGCAGCTCGCGTAATTAGCATCCACCCTTACGTTCTTCTTCGTTGTTTTAAGCGGAATGCGATCTGAACGTATTTTCCATGTTTTCTTTCTCATGATTGGATAAGTAAAATATTATCTCTTACATTTAAACTGATACAGCAACGTCACTCACTCAAGGGTAGCCTACATAATCCCTTGTCACAATTTTCACAATATTAGCTGAACTTTCTTTTAATTCAATACGTTTAGGCATTTTTTAAAATATCTTAATCAATAATAAAATTCAAAAGAAGATTTTTAAAAGGCATATAGTTTGCTGTGTGAAATATGCACAAAACTCAGAATGCAACCTCTTCGTGGTTTTCTGCAAAATTCATAAATTCGATCACAGGTTAGCTTTATCCATAATTAACATATCTCGTTCATTGTCTAACATATAATGTGATGGATTGACTTAACTCAATTTTGTTCAATTCGAATGCCTAGCATACATGTATATGGAGAATAAATGGTATACTATTTAAGATATAATCTATCTCTCTCTCTCAATTATCTTTATTCCTCTCTATTATCTCTCTTGTATATCTTATGTCTTATGAGGCACTTTTAAATATACATATTCCTCATGTTTAATGTCACTACATATTTTGAAACCTCAACCTTAAACCGCATGATTTCCTTATTATGCTAATAAGCTACAATAAATTTCGCGACAAGCAATATTTAAGAGTACATTTCCATTAAAAACCTTCTTGGTTTCTCTATTATAAACAATCGCGCGATTATGAAAATTATGTATTCATACAATTTTCAACATTAAGTTCCAATATAAAATATCAAGATTCGTTATTTTATGTCAGCAATTAGGGTCCATGGCTTAATGATGTTAACTCATGGCTCACTGTGTTGCATTTTGAGCGTTTTTTTTTCTTTGACGAGCACCTCACAAGTTGTTCCTCAAAAAAGGTGTTCCCAACCAAATTCCAACCGACTTGAAAATTATGAGCCAATTATTTCTAGCTTTTATATTTAAGCACTTGAGGGAAACCTTTTTTTTCATAATAGGTAAGGAGAATCATTATATCAACATATATAATATTTGCTTGAAATTGTTTGCTTTATGTGAAAGGTTATTTGATTATATTCAACATTTTGATTTTTTCAAAAGGTTTTTTTTATTAAAAGTTTATAAAACAGAATATTAATGAATATCAATTAAAGAAATAATACACGATAAAATAAAACCATGAAATGAATATGAATGATAGAAATAATGCGCGATAAATAAAACCATAAAACATAATATAACCAAACGAAAATTAGCATTAAGGCACGTTCACCCGAAATAAAAGCGCATAATTCTGGGTCAACAGAAGGGATAAACTACCATGTTTTTATACAAATGTGGCTTCAAGTTTATTGCGCAAAATGTGTGTTTTGTGTTTTTTTTTCGGAGCGGGTGAACGAGCCCTTAGACTAAGAGACCCTTCAACAGGAGTGAGTCAATGTACACTTGGTTGTTTAAAGTTTAGTTTTACATATTTACCTTTTAAGATATGAATTTAAGTTTTTTTGTCACTTGTTTTTCTTTTTTATGGTGGTTAACAACCGGTGTTTG
>LQRL01078880.1:7342-18917 GCA_001703475.1 Hydroides elegans | reverse complement strand
AACAACCCTTAAATGTCAAGTTTAATATATATACCAATTCAAACTTTATCGCCACATTATATTTAATTCTATTTCATAAAAGAATGGCGTCAACATGCAACCACGTCGCTGCTGTTCTACTGAAAGTCAAAGATTGCTGGGCCTCTGAAACACTTTCAAATCAGTCACATCACTGACTAACACTTGGAATGATGTTTAAAAAAAGATAGTTGTGTTTCTGATATGCTTTTGGTCAAACACAAGTTTTTAAGAGGTAGATTGATATTCAAAATAATTAAGCAAACAAGTTTATTCACAAATTCATAGAATACGATGATATATTCAATAAAAAAACTTATTAGATAATAACAAATTTGTTACGTATTGAATATGATAATTACATACACATATGACTACCTTAACAATTACAATATATGTGCCATACATTCAATTTTTTTCTCTTTGAAAGGTCCTGATAAGGGAGATACTCTCAACCATGCGAAGAAACGTCTGTTTGCTCCACATGACACAACGAAGGGGATGTCAGAGCAAGAGCTTATACAAGAGCTAGATCATGTCCCAATTCTGTGATTTTAGCAGAAAGGAAACCCATTCGCATTCAAAGTAATATAGGGCACGATAGCCAACATGCGGATACACGTTTACAAGATATTCCACCGACAATACATGATCTAGCCCCTCGATCTGAAACGCCAGAAGAGGTTCTTTGCAAAATGGATAATCTAAATTCTGGTCATCTGAAGTAAACAAAAAAAGAGCAAGCTACAAGAAATCAAAAATCCAAAACATAGTTTTATCAACGCAAAGGAAGACTAACGGCATCGAATCTTCATAGGACTTCGACTAGGCTTAACAACTTTGTAAAAAATAATTGTGATACTGGCTCTGTCACATTCTTGGTTATACACAACCGCCCAAAGAAAAGACGGCATATGGTATAAAATCAAAAAGCATGGCAGCTCAACATTTTGAAGGAATGTTAAAGGAATTGGTAAAAAAAAAACGTAAAAGTCCATGTGTAGATTGTTGGTAAAAATGAGCCAAACATGGGTGCCACACCAGATAGACTTGTGACATGTGACTGCTGCCCTAACCGTGTCTTAGCAATAAAATTTCCTATGGTCGGAACCAAAGAACAGATATCAGCGCATAACGTATTGGGCTATCTCAAAGACAAATATATGAAGTATGCTACTAAAAAAAGTAGGAGAGTCCACTAAGGCCGATCTTACTCAAAAAATATTTTGGCTATACCATTCAGCGGGCCGGCAGCAAATCCCTCCTTTCATTTAAGAACAAGTTTGAATGGAAGTTTTGGAATGAGAGTTTGGGTGAGAATTGGAATGCTGATGTGACCACAAGTGCGAGTGGAAGTTCGGTTGCAAGAGGTTTGAGACGATCTGATACTCGGGCTGACTTGAACAGTGAGCATTTGGCATAATCGCAAAATAAGGAAAGGACTCCCCCTTAAAAAATGAAGAAGACGAGTAAACTACGAAATCAAAGACCACCACAATGAATAGGGTTTCCATATGGCTTGACATTAAAAAAAAAAGACAAATAAGATTATTACAAAAGCCCCATACTGCGGATGCTCCAGCTGATGATGAGGATCGAGCTGGTGAGATTCCAGCTGCCACTACTAGTGCAGTAGATGCCGAACCTGAACATTGCATGGAGCGCAATAACGAGATACTTCGCATCCCGTGTAGAACTTGCATCAATAGAGACTTGGTGTTCTATTGGATTGTATTAATGAATTAATGTAACAAACAAAAACATCATTTATATAGTTATTTTTTATTATAGTTTTAATATCGACATATATCTTTAACATTATTTATCGTTTAAAACACTAATGTAGATATTTAATGTGGGAATAAATCCACTAATAAATCCAAATAAATTCCAGTCGGGATTCATCAGCAAGCAGAATGCCGGTATCCTCAACTCTCTCCGATTGACCAACCGTCGTATGACAAAGGGAAAACTCCTGACCAGTGAGTCAAGAAGGATGATTACATATGAAAATAATTATGAATAAATATATCCCCGATTAATCAAACTTATTTCACTATTTTTTCAAATGCTGTTCTTATGAAAACCATTTATTTATATTCATAATCATATCAAGATTTAATTTTATTCATGCATTTATTATTTCCTAGGTGATGAGGTTTTAGCTGAGCTCACATCAGCCAAACCCAGAGCGAACACAGTCAAACCTAAAAATAACATCTCATCTACACCTACATCATCAGCTAGAAAAAGAGTGAAGAACACCTCTACTTAAAGTCAAGACAAAGTCCAAAGACAGCTTCACCCAACGGTTATACCTGGAGGTGCCACTATTAATTTCCCGGGATTGGCGGATATGGCCGACGAAGAGATAAACGTCACTAGATGTTATATATGTGGTAAAATAAGAGGGATGGTTGGTACGGTTGCGACTTTTGCGCCAGGTGGTACCATAAACAACATCTTTCATCTACCGAACAATTGGATGCTGAGAGATGTATCATATATCGTACAAGACGTGAAATTCAATTGTGCAATACGTACAAAGAAAGTATGAGGATGTTGTTTTGTAAATGATAAAAAAATGGGAAAATTGGATTGAATGTGTTCCTTGCAAGAGATGTGTACCAATAAGTTTTTTATCCCAGCATGAATTTTATTGTAACCAGTGCAATTATGACCTTGTTATTGTGATATATATCATTTTGTGACAATTCTATAATCATGTTTTTTTTTCGATATGTTTTTATGTATGTTGTGATATATATAATTTTGTTACCATTTTATAATCATGTTTTTTCCCGATGTTTTTATGTATGTTTATGTGTTGACATGCATATATGTTCATATGTGAATGATTAAATAAATGGTTTGTTTGCTTTTTCATAATTTTTTATCATTTTATAATTAAACTCATAAACAAATTCTTAAGTATAAATAATGGTCTACAAAGAATAAATTAATAAGTTTATAACGGGTTTGGTGAAAGATAAAATGGCGTTTTAAAAATGAATCTTCGATACATAATAGACGGTCATACTGCGCGAAATTAAGCAATGCAATGTTTTACTAATACGAATAATTTCTTTTACAGATATATCTAGTTAGCAAGAATAATAAAGATTCCATCTATTTCATCTTAACTTATAACTTTATGGTTTTAGATGCAAAACAGATAGCTTAGTCTTGCCAGACATAGTTTCAGACAACTGAGAGTTGTCAGTCACATGATACTATCATTTACACGTTTCTAAGAAAAATGCACATGCTCAAATCAAACAGCCTAAAAAATGCAGCTACTGTGACTTTTGCAGGTGGTAAAACGATAAATAGAGATGAGTCAGGTGATCGTATTATTTTTTTTAGTATCTCATAAAGAATATTTGTTAAGATTGAATTAAAATATATAAAACATTACATATATAAATTACACTTAATATTTATTATATAATATATATATATAAATCAAAATATATATTTTAGTCAATGACTAGAACTACCATTTTTCGGTTGGGGGTCCCTCATTCAAGCGGGCATTTATCGTTTTCCCTTTTTTCCTCACTAATATATTTCTCACTCAAATCTTGCACATACTCGGTTGTGCAGTGGTTGTTATATTAACACGTTGATGGGAAAGTGAAGAAAGTCTGTTATTTGTTTAAACTACTGTAAGTTCTGTAACTCGCACTATGAACAAAAAGAAAAACACCAAGAAAGACGGGGGAGGGGGAGACGAGGAATAAAGGGATGGGAATGATATGGGCTGAGTGTAGTAGGGCTTTTGGGGATGTAAAGAACTATGGGAGGTGGGATATCACGAACGTCAAGAGTGGTGATGCGGCAAAGCTACGTTAGTGTGCTTATGTTTGTTACGAATGCCGCATAGCAGAACTGGAGCAAACCAACCACAACTTACAGTTTTATGTGTCGGATTTGGAGAAGATGATTCTTATCTTAAGTTCAACCGTTTCAAATCTCAATAATATTACATTTAGGTATTAACATGAATTGAGTATCAAAATCAACACTAAAAGCTCTCAAGAATGATCATGTGTACAAAGTTAACATTTAATGAATGTAAAAAATGAAGGCGCCAACCACAGGCACCTATCACTTTTCAATTAAATTCAACAGTCAAAAAATACATCAGCTCTGCAGAAAGAACATCTCAAGAAATGATGACGAAATCGGGGAATATAAAAGCTCGAGCTTTCGAAATTCGACAAGATGAAAGCTATCAGAAGCAAATAGGTAAGTTGAAAATGATGAGTGTGAAATAAGCCACAAGAATATATAATCATTTCATTGTTTTCTTTAATCAATAAATCTTTTTTATTCTAGTGCTAAGAGCCCAGTGGGTCACCTCAACTGAACGAAACAATCTTTTGGATTTTGACATTGGTTTGAACATCAATAGGGTATAATATATATAGCAAAACATTTGCATACAGCGATATCTTGCATGCTATTTATCTATTTACCGATGCATTTTAACGCAACTAAGCAAGGTACGTATATCAATAAACGACACTGTCAATCCCAAATGGATTATAATGTGCCTTTTATGTTTTTTTACATAAAATTCTTATAACTTTATTTTCATGAAAGTGAATTGACTATATAAGATCGTCATGTGTAAACGTATGTAAACAGGTCTTAAACGCTTGTAAGAATAGTATATTTCCTTGACTTAAACATGCCGGTAATGTAAAACAATTGTTTTAATTTCATGCATATTTAGTTTAATTTGTTTTAAGTAAAAAAAAAGTATTTATAGTCAACACACGATAGTGATTCAGTTATCGCCCACTAAGTGAGCGATAAATGAGAGCCAGAAAAACTTAAAAAAAAAAAACATTTAAAAAAACTCGTTTATCGCAACGTCTAAGGCCAACATGGATCCACCGATGAAAAAGCCGGTGCAGTGTGGGATCTGCCAAATGCGATTTAAGGCTGAATTCAGTCTCGTTCAGCTCGTCAAGGCCAGACATCCGAGCAACTCATTTAGAGATGTAGACATTGTGCCACCTGTTCCAGTTTCTGAATCAAGTGTTGCATCCAATGGCTTAAGCGCAAGTCCTTTTTGCGCCTTGTGCACGTTGCTGCAGTTGAGGACAATGCTCCTGCAGTACTGTCGTCTACGGTTACAGAAACCAATGCTCTACGTGTTGAGTCCAACGTGTTTCTGGAGAGCGACCTTTTTCGGAACCCGCTCATTAAACAGCGTCACGTGTCCAAGGGAAGTTCGCGACTGCGCCAGGTTTTGGATGCTGCCAAGTGCGATACATGTAGTAATGTGGGACCTCAGAAGTATCTTGAAACCAATATATCTCACATGCACAAACCAAAGTGTGCCCTGTTTGTGTGTTCGCTTTGCGAGTTCGGCTCGTCCACAACGGACATTTTGTATGCGCATCCTAAGTTTAGGCAGGTTGTGGTTAAGGACGAGGCTGCAAAAGTGCACGCCGAGATATTTAACTATGACTGTTCCATTTTGCAAAATATGCCAATTTAGTTCATTCAAAATTCGACATTGCGAGTGTCAAAGTGGAGTTCCAACAATGGGCAAGCCAAAGGACTGGAAGCCACGGCCCTTTGCCATTCCGCCTACCTCCACTCCCAATATGAAAACAATAGACACAACTAGATTGCCCAACAACAAACGCCCATTAGATTCAAGTTCCTCTCAGCCTCCTAAGAAAACAAAATGTATTCAAATACCACTAACATCTCAACCAAAACAGTCACCAATAGCCAAATTAGAGTCCCTTGTTTACTTCAACCACCAACAGCCTGACAACACCACAGAATAAGAAGCACACACTATTAAACAATAAAGAACTTTCACCGATTACCTCAGCTGAACGGAACCTCTTGGATTTTGACATTGATTTGAACATCAATGTCACCGATTGCCTCTTTAGACACGCCTGATTTTGATTTATTTGATTCAAATTTTACGAGAGATTGTTGAGGCTAAGTGTACTTCATAGCTTGTGCTGTTTTGGAGAATACCTGCAACACTGTATGGGGTACTAAAGGGTCGTGCTGTTATTAAGAAGGGGTGGGTGGTTACCTATTTAGTGTGATAGTGTCAAGTGCTAGAGAGAGTACACACATTAGCATAGTGAAACTACTCGTTATGTTGTTGACCATGCGTTATTATACTTGTCTGGTGGAGTGCCTGGTTCTCCAGAGTGTGGGAGGTGGGAGGGGTCGTCAGATGTTAAGTTTCAAAGTATATTCGGTTTTCAATAGTTTTTCATCAAAATTGGACAAAACACCAATATAAGTTATATAGACTGGTGGAACACAACAAAAAGTCAATTTATTAGTTCATTTTATTTTATTATATTGGTCTACGCGTTTCGGCAAGGATGGTTGCCTTCTTCAGGACAAAGTTTTATATGAAAATATTTCTTATGAGCTAGGTAAAAAAAGGCGTATTATGCAAATTAGTTGGCAACATTACTATTCAAAGGAACAATCGCTATTGTGACGTCATAAATACATATGTTGGTTAATTGGCAATGGAATAGTAATTTTATACAATGTATAATAAAAGTGCATACAAGAGTTTTTTTCGCATTATGGACAGGAATGTCTCTGTGGCGTTTTGCTGATTGCTACTATGGCTTTTCGATGTTTTTTCGAAGGATCGAGTCATCATAACTAATATTTTCAAAATTGTCTGATGTTTCGGGCGAAGATGTTCAGTTCAGCCTTGTTGATAAAGGCTTTTCGGAAAGTCTCTTTTCAATAAATGTGCTGCTCATTCTCTCTAATGAGTCGATCTCTTTCGTCGTCGTTTTCTATCTTTAATAAGTTGTTGAATTTATCATCAAATCCATATTTGAATTCCTTGAGTTGATCATTTTGTTGATAGGCAAAAACCAGTCGGTTCAGGAGAACTCCAATATTTAAAATAAAAACCTGAAAAAAAATAGATATATACTTTCAAGCGTTGGTCTGTTTACTGTTAAGAATAAAATCTAGTCCGCATGTACATGTACTTGAATTTTCATTAAGGGCGTTCAGCTTTCCACGAGTTTGTAGTTTACTTCTATTCTTAGGATCTACAGACAGTGAGGTTGTTGTTACGTTTTAAATTATATTACATTGTGTGCATGTTTAAATTATGTGACCTGTTCGGAATCAAATCTAACCAACAGCTGGGTCTATGTATTTACTTTTTCTATATTTCTATATATCATTTCTATATATAAATGTTTTATTTTAATTGAAAGCATATCGTACGAATTCTAAAGATGAAATTAATAACTATTTACCATTCTTTAAAATACATTTTAACCGTAGTATTATTTTACCAGATCTTTTGCAAGAGAGGTCAGCGTCAAATTTAGCCTCTAATATCAAAAGGTTGTTTTAGATAGCAATATGTCGAGAACAAATGCATCAGCAAGAGGCTACATCACGTATCAAATATGAAACTACTTAGTTTTGTGATGAAATAAAAAAAAGTTTTATTTGTTATAAACAAATATTTAATGAAGAAATAATCACTAGCAGTTATATAAGCCATAAGAAAACCATTATTGTATTACAAACCACAAACCTATATTTTCCAGATTTATGACTTCAAATTTACTTAATATTTTTTATATAAAAGTTTGGATCTGGGATGTGATATTAAGCATGTTGATAACTATGGTCTGCTTTGAATTTCTAAAAATATACAATGTAAAATCATTGTGCGTTAATTAGACTACATCATATTTGAAACGCTGATTAGATATGGTAAGGTAAGTCTTTTATCTTACGAAACGTTCGATTCTGTGTGGATCAGATTGTGTCATTGTTGTGTATACTAAAATTACTCAATTTATGTGTGCACGTGCGTTTAATAACATGTTTTTAATTATATGTTATCAGATTATATTATCCATACTAATAGCATAAACATATTCTATTATTGTGTCAGTTGGTTCATAATCGAATAGTTCTTTAAAGTGTTTCTATAGCATAAAATCCATGTCTAATTTAATAACATCTGATACGAAACGCATGTTGAAATGGCTCAAAAGTTAATGACGATCGTTGACGTCAAAGGATCGTTGACGACCACTTACCATCATCAAGATAAAGTAAGTGTCTTATAAACGACACGACTAATCTCATGAGGATTATAAGGTGTCTTTCAATGTTGTGCAGATTAAAAATTATTTCATCAAGAATGTAACTTCAACCAAACGTACTAGAACAGGACCGACAGATATATACATTACAGGTAACTGATCAGGAAGAGCTAAGCGAGAACAGGGTATATTTCATATAGCAATCCATTTGCAAGGTACGTGTATCATTAAATGACACTGTCAATCTCAAATGGACTATAATGTGCCTTTCAATGATTTTGTTACATAGAAATTATTTTCATGCAAGGGAATGGGCCGTGTAAGATCGGCATGGGTAAAAATATGTGGACTGGTCTGAAACGCATAATAAAAATAGTATATTGCCTTGAATCATACATCCCTTCTAATGATGTAATTTCATGCATGCACATTGTATGGTAGCTCATTTAATTAATATGTATAAGTTAAAATTATGCGTTTATAATCAATAAACGCTGACATGATGTATCAATATCACTAGAACAATGCTACCTTAGGCTTTTTTTTTTGTTTATCATATGATTTAAATAGGATAGGATTAATAGTGTATTATAACAATTATGCATCGCACCAGTTTACGCTTATTTTAGAATTCATAGAAGGAAGAATCAAGCTATGTTATTAAGTTCACCACATTGATAAAGCCCTTGGTATCTTTTATTTTATGTGGGAAAATGTATGCAATGTCAGGTAAGCGTTTCACAAATTGGAAAATTGGTCAAGTGGTGTACGTGCAGTCAAAGCGAAAATTCAACGAAAGAAGGAATAAACATTAAACTTAAATGAGCAAAATTGTACGAGCACGTCCTCCAATGTTTATCTTTAGGAGTTTACTATTGCATTCTACGAAAAGGCAATCTTTATCTGAACACCATCCTAACTTTAACAGGCCACATCGGGGAAATTGCCTTATTTGTTCCATAAGCTTATTGCGCTTAAAACGAAACGAGACGACGGTCTATCTCCGGGTATATCAACAGATTGCTATGCAAATGTCGCTTCCGTAGACTAATGTATATTGGCCAGCAGGAGGTCAAAAGAAAAAATTTCAAGGGGTTGTGTTCAAACTCCTGTTTGTCACTCAGCACATACAACACGCGGCACTTTTTCCAAGACGCTACAACAGTAACATATTCTAAAACGGCGCACTGTGCCATGTATCGTGTCGTGTTGCGCGAAAAGAGCTCAAGGGCAACATAGACAACGCAATTTCACTACAGAACTGCAAACTAAGAATAAGCACACGGATCAAATTTATTGATTCTGGAATTAGAAATAACGAGACCGAGAAAAACGAGAAAATATATAAATAATCTAACGAAATTGCAATTGCTGAACCAACAACACTCTATCTACTTAGTCAGTACGGACCAAACCTCAGGTGGTTTCTCTTTATACCGACGAACCCCTTTGATTCACGCCACAAAGATGAGGCTATTTACCTTTTAGTAGCTTAAGGTTTTTTAAGCCGTATGCGCGTGAGAAGCAATGCCTTCAGTGCATGAAAATCAACTATTTTGCAAATTGTTTTATTTTTATTATTTATTATGAATAATCATTCGTGAGCAAAAAAAATGTAGCGGAGGCAGAAGGCGTCAGAGGTCTCAATAATCTCGACCCTCGTTGAACGAAATAAATTACAATGAGGACAAAGTACGTGAAGAAATGATGAAAAATGTTGTTATTGAAGATGTAGACGATGATTTTTTTTTGGAACGAAATACACGTAACGTCATATGCATCTTGCAAGCCTTTGAAACTTAATATAGACTCAAGAGCAAAAATATATTTCCATTGCAGCTCTACAATGTTCTTAAATATTGCGTTAATATTCATATTGAGTTATTGCTAATATTACCACTTCGTTTCAAGCATTGCCTAGAGAACCGGAACATAAGAACGAATGAAATACTGACTGAATGGACTTTGTTGAATGCGCATGTGTATCAAAGGTCACTCTTAAGATAAGTAGTGTTTCTTAAATAAATAAGTATACGAATGTCATTCTTCACATGTCGATCATTTATAATGATTATGATATTACTTGATTTGTTTTGTAGGTTTGGAAAACAACTAGCTTCTACGCAATGAAGCACACTTCACACCACATTCAATGACATGGGATTTAGCAACGTTCTGAGCCTAATTGGTCTGATACTGGCACTTCCTTCAACATCAATTTTCAATAAAACCTACTTCAATCAACTCAGGCTGATCAAAGGCGACCGAAGACGCCTTCTTGAGTTGGACGGACTAAATGACTTGGTCACAAGACTTCATCCATTCAAGATTTCGACCCTATTCCAGCAATCAAGCGTTGGCTTTCAAGTTTCAACTCAATTTTTTAGATAGCTTACCATTATATAAATGTCATTATTACAAATAAATACCTTGAAAATCATTGCACATTTCTTTTTTTAAAGTAAGATTATTATGAGTTTCGCAAATCAATCCTTATGGTCAACAACGACGCACCCATCAGAGAAAGTTTACACTGTGCCAACCCAGCTAGGTGTTTCCTAAAACAGCAGATTGCTCAACGTAGCAATACCACAAGATGCCCTTATAGGAATGGAAGCATTTATCACAATGATCTCAAATCAAATCAAACCTTTCTATCGACAAATACGTAGACGACAGCTCAACATTCGAGATAACAGGGACAAAAGAATAACACAACAGCAGTTTACAAATAGCAGTGAATAAAAAAAGAGAAATTATATGAATTAAAAAGATAAAACCTATAAATCATTAAAAGTAGCTCCAACGCTCGACAAACATGGCGCCCCTTATCGAAACCAAAAACAGAGTAATAAGTACCAAACTAGTCGGAGTGATCATCCAAGACGACTTAAGTGGGCCAAACAAATAACCAACATGTTATCGAAAGCACGCTCGAGACTGAATCTCAACTGGAAAGAGTACCGCGAAGAACCCTTAAAAATTTCCATGTTATCGAAATTAGTTTTGGTGTTGACAACAAATTAGTGCCATGGATACTAACACCTGGGTAATCACCCATGCCAAAAGAAGCCAAGCACAATATTTCTACGATAACTGCTAATAACTGAATATATACCTGGAAAATGAAAAAGAAATTGAAAAACAAAATTTTATAAATCAATAATTGTTTTGCAGATGGCTAGAAGAAGGTATAATACGACCAAAATGATTTGGATATGGCACTGGCGGGTAATAATACTGCCAACATACCAGATTTAACAAAAAGCCTTCCTCACAGTTGATGAGGAAATCAATTTGGCACAATACATGAGGTGATAATCAAACAATTTATTGTTTCAAATTTGATTAATATTTATATACGTAATAAATACAAAAAAAATAGTTTACGTTATAATGTGCAATAAGAATTTTTCTATATTTTTTCAGATATATGGACGCATATAGCTCTACAATTATCC
>LQRL01078848.1:10161-39063 GCA_001703475.1 Hydroides elegans | reverse complement strand
TCGATTTCTTTAAAATACGATTTTATCACTTGCTATGCATTTTTCTGCGTTTTTGTTTCGTTGTTGGTGGTTTGATTACTATAACTAATGTTTTGAAATAGGTTAGATACCCACATGACTGCTATTAAGATTTCGAAGTGGAGCTTATCTTTTATCGCCCATTTCAAATGATTAAATATTGTATCAAACTTATATGTACGCATACTATTTAATGATTTATGTATGGCTTGAGAAATTGGATAACACAACGCATTATGATAAAAAATAAAATGATGCTTTAAATATCTTCACATCTTGCATATATTTGATAACAACATATGCGTGAAATTAATTGCGAAAAATTACATAATCACCACGTGGTAATTACCAACGCTCAACCGGAAGTAAATTTTAGCAGTAATAGGATTGGGCATGTGAGTTGTATAAAGGCACGGGGCCTGCGGCCCCGGGCCGACTAAATGAATAAACACTAAATAAATACTTAACACTGCCCAACTACTAATACATTAATAGCATATAGTAAGAAACTTAAAGTTACATGTTGCTCCTAGCCTTGAAGAAGATGTTGTCTATTCGAATGCGTCTTAACAGGTCTCCTGACCATGTTGAAGACCAAGCGAGTGGAGTGTAAAACTCTTAGGATTGGCTAGAATTTACGGCGTGATCATACATGATTGACCAGCCAGTTATTCCCATGTGACCGAGAATCTATACAAGCTCCGAGAATAATGCAATTTTACTAGATTATTAGTTATATAGTACGAGAGAACGATAAATCACGACTATGCCATTCTGAACAAAAAGGTGTTGTAATTTGTATGTTAGTTTTGCTCTATCAATATCACATAAAATCATCAGAAGGACATGTGATAAAAATAATACTTTATGTTTTGAATGCATTGTGTATCGATTACTGACCCTCGGACATGGGGTTTGACGGATCGCATGCTTTGCCTTCGGTACGCCATACACCGTTCCCTTTGGGTATCGCAATTCACATTGTTTCGAGTTTCCATATAAACAAACATTGAAACATGATGGGCTTGGATCAAAAGCTCGATGAAGCCTCCCGTATGGTCACGCCCTAATGAATTTTCAATACATTTTTCATGATTTTCCCAATGCAGAGTATGTAATTGTTGGATAGCTTTTAGCTGGTAGCGCTCTGTTAATAACACATATTATGATGCATGTTTCGCTAAAAATAGAGTTTAAAATAGAGTTTATTGTCAATAATACTAGGGTTCTAAAATGGTAATTAATAATGCCGAATACAATTAATTTACCTTAAAACAATTTGAAATAAATTAGTTATCAATTAACTTAATGCGAAATAATCCTGTAATGTGATTTTGTTTAAACAAAAAAAATGAAATGACGCATTGTTGTTTGTAAAATTGGTGCATTACCCACACCCGGACGTTTAGTGTGTAAAATTGGTGTATAACCCGGTGTATTAATCGATAGTTTGGCCACAAATTTATTCCTGAATGGCAGTGTTTTACTATGTATATTTTAATGGTTACCAAACAAAATCATACCGATTTTACAACCTACTCATAAAATGATTATCTGATTTCTTTTCGTTTACGAAAAAAAATCAGATTATATTTTCGTTCGATTTTAGACAACACACTTTGTGCACACCATACCTTACTCCTGAAAACATCTAAACATGAGTAAAATGGTACACAAGTATAATTGACGATGTATAGTTTATAATTGTCTGGATTTTGATATGATATGTAAGGTAGTTTGTGAAATATTTGATGTTAACAAAATCCTATGGGGTAAAAATGAGTGTTTCCAATTGACATTTCTGCAAACACTGAAAATCTTCAGCTGTCAATCACCCACACTGAACCCATAGAGTAGCTGCCACTTATTCATAGCAAGTGGGAGGGGCTTACAGCAAGCAAAAGCTGCTATCAGTCAATATGCATGTAAGGTAATTATTCACTGACATGCGACATGTTGTAGTGGCTATTTTTAGAACTAAAAATGTGCTGCAATAATAATGCTCAATTTGAGCCCTGTTGTTTATCATCCTAGCAAAAAGAAATATTGAGTACCGTTGCAAGAGGATGGAAAACAAAAGGCCTTGAAATTTGGAAAATAGAGAAAACAATCACTTGTGTTTGAATTTTGGATTGAATGGCCAAATCTTGCAAATGCAAAAATATTTACTATTTAATTTAACATAATGCAATTATTGCATTGAATCCGAAATTTTAAATGAGGCTTTTAAGGATTCTCTTATTATCAAAATAAAAGAAATCAGATGTATGCTCTAGGAGCATATCTATTCTTGTTATGACTTAATTCTATTCAATCGCATAAATTTTCTAAAAATCAGGCAAAATTATTTCAAAGAGTAAACTAGATTTAGAGTTGGTTATGATTAAAATACACTGATCAAAACAACGGTATCCAGGAAAACCATCGTTTGCCCAAAACTCTCTTATATACAAGGAAGTATTTGTGAAACACGAACAGGCCCCAACCGCCCCAAACTCGAAGGGGAATGGGTTTTTGTAGATTTGAAATATATTTTCTATGAAAACCGCTATTTTTGGCCAATTTGACCACTTCCGGTCGGGTGTTTTTTGAACGAAATGGTCAAAAGGCACATCTACGGGCCAAGACCTTTCATTTGAGCCTATAACCAAGTCTCTAAGACCTTCCGTTCAAAAGTTATGGCCCGTACAAGCTCAAGTCTTGAAAAACCGCTATTTTGGGCTATTTTGGCCAATTTGACCACTTCCGGTCGGGTGTTTTTTGACCAAGATGGTCAAAAGGCACATCTACGGACCAAGACCTTTCATTTGAGCCTATAACCAAGTCTCTGTGACCTTCCGTTCAAAAGTTTTAGCCCGTACAAGCTAAAGTTTTGAAAAACCGCTATTTTGGGCTATTTTGGCCAATTTGACCACTGCCGGTAGGGTGTTTTTGACCAAAATGGTCAAAAGGCACATCTACGGACCAAGACCTTTCATTTGAGCCTATAACCAAGTCTCTATGACCTTCCGTTCAAAAGTTCTAGCCCGTACAAGCTAAAGTTTTGAAAAACCGCTATTTTGGGCTATTCAAAAGTTCTAGCCCGTACAAGAAAGCGATGACGGACAGACGGACGGACGGACGGACGGACACCCCAACTCTATAGGCCCCCAACTTTTGGGTTGGGGCCTAAAAATAATGGACGTTATACAATATAGTGAAAACCCAAAAGTTAAATGCTAATGATTATAAAAGATAACCTTATTTGAAAACTTTTTTTGTTGCGTTTTTCAACTCGTACTCTTTGGATTTGAGACAAATTAAATAGAACAAAAAAAAAAAGATAAATTAAATTAAACGATCGCCATATACATAGGTCGTTCAACAATCATATCAAGTTAAGCTTTTTCAGTCTTACAATTTATAAGGGTCCGGCCACACTGGAAGCTTTTCCCAGCCTTTTTCCCTCACACAACATTAAAAAAAAATATTCCTTATGGGGTATACAAAAACACGCACATATACCTCCATTTAATAACATGGGCGTGATACGGTTTCTCATAAAAAATAATTAGGAAGAATTGTTTTGTTAGAATAAACAAAAACGTCCAATGTGTGAAGGACACCCCACGAAACATTTTTCAAAAAGTTGTAAAATAAACGTCAAACAACTTTTCAATACCGAACAACAAGAAAATGATGGCATTCAAACATCAAGATGTTCACTTTTTTCCAAGCCAGCTAAGCTGTTTCTTCGTTTCTAGCCAGCTTGGAACAGTAAAGGAACGAACAGCTTTGGTGAAATAGAAATGTTTAATATAACGAAGGGCACCCCACGACCAAATTTTCAAAAAGAGTTTATTTGAGTATGAAATCACTTGTCACATTGAAATATGCAAAAAGAAATCACATTCAGAAAAATATTTTTTAAAAAAGGTGTTTTTATTTTTGTAGCTAGCTGGCCTAAATGCACTCATCTAGCTGGCTATAATCATAAAAGGAACACCTTTTATGAAAAATGAAAAATAGTGAAACTGGTATATATGACCAATTTCTAGTTGTATTTCAGTTTATTTTACCTAGCTAGATATCTCTGAATAAAATTCAACCATAAATTGACGAAAGAATTGATAAAAATCGACAAAAATCTAAAACGATGTTCCTTAAATTCTAGAGGGCCATTTTTGAAAGTTTGTAGCTAGATGAAATTTTAAAAGGAACACCTTTTTTGAGGAACACCTCGTGGGGTGCTCCTCTATAACCAATTCATGAATTACAATGTGTCCGTGACTTCATGGTAAGTTGTAACTTCTTATCAATCATTCTACACATTTCAATTGTAGGGTTTTGGCGTTGCGACATCGCCCCTTTTTATCTATAATTTTTCCTACCCTTATCGACCTTTGTGTCAATTTGGGTACAACACCCTTTTGGGGGAAAATAACATATTACTTTTTGATTTCAAATTGAACTTGTTTCATATGACGATTTCATAGGATCTTATATAGGAAAATAGTTAACTTTATTAGTAAAATATCCTTAACTGCGATCTCTAATTGTGTGATTGGTAATTTGATTGGAAAATTATTTTTTTGGGCTGCTGGATAGTTTTCTTATTATAGTCCCTAAACTTGGGCCATATGCATGATAAATAAAAAAAAACTTGAGAGTAATGGACTTTGTGATTTTAATTATTTACAAAAAATAATGGCATTCCACGGCAAAGCTTAAAACACAATATAAATACTAACTGAATGATACATTTTTTAAAACGATTATATAAGTGTTAACAGGAAACTAATATATGACATTTTGAATTACAATATACAGAATTAGAAATTGGGGATGAAAGTGCAATAAAATTTGAATAATGAAATAAGATATTTTAAAACAAAAATGTGATGCGTTTTTTTTTTTTGTTTTGGAATGTATAGTGATTCTACCATTATCTTGTTATTATATAATTAACGGATACTTACGGATAATCACATTATATAATATGAGTGATATTCTGGATACAAAAATAGTCTCCCTAGTTTTCGTAATAGCTTCAAATACGCTATTGTGATTTACATCGAACTACATATTATTGTATCATATTTTATATCATGTATCATATATATAGTGCATAATCAATAATATATGCAATAATGATTTGTCGAAAGCGAATTCATTTATTTTTATTTGCTGTGTTTTTGGTGGGTTATCTCGGGATAGAAATGAGAAACAGCAACAATAATGAAACACATAAAGATGGCGAAAGGTCTTTGCAAGGTGAGTGAGTCGATTCTTTTAAAAACTTTAACCCGCTTGGCAAGAAGTCAACTGACGTTTAGATGACGTTGGACACATATGTTAGTTTTCAGGACGTCCTTTTTCGTTGCGGTTAAAAAATAACGTTGCACAGACGTCGCGTCCGAGTTGGGCGCATAGAATGACGTTTGCCGGACGCCGCGACGTAAAATGAAGTCCGAAAAAAAACGTTCATATGAACCAATAGTAGGGCGTATTCTCAATGCATCGTCCGGATTGAATAAATAATATAGAAAATGCAAACAATTAAAGAAATGGTTAAAGAATCGAAGAGCAAGCGCAAAGTATAAAATATAAGGATCAAACTGTGTCGGGGAGGGTCACATAGGACAGACAGGGCGCCCGATGCATAGGCCACTCCTCCGCATGCACGTTAAACTAAATTTCCAAAAGTTTAACCAAGTTTCCAAATGTGATATAAGTTTTTAAACGTTAACTCTTTCCTGTGATGTAACAATGTTGTTGTTATGTCGTTGCTATAAGTTTCATTTATTTAGAAATAACATTTTGTTATATTTTTTAAACATATCATATAAAAGATGTTTGTTTTATATTTCCAGAGCAATTCAGGGAGATACAAGAGTACGTCTATGTAAGTAACGATACAACTACCACTCTTGTAAAAGATTGCAATAGTTCTTGCTCAAGACATGAAGAGGAAAACACGATTCACAATATGAACGAAAAATATAACAATAATATTGTAGAAGGTTCAAATTTGGAAGTGAACATCCATGAGTTGAGTACGCTGAACTCAGCCGAGCAAAGGCTATATAAGAGCAATATATATACAGAAATTATTAAGGGTGAAAGCAACCTTGGTATACAAAGCTCTATACAGGAACGACGAAATATTCTCTTGGATATGATACGTGATTATGACAATGCTTATATAGCTCGCCATACAAATAGCAATGAGGGCCTTAATGGAATTGACACAGAAAATGTTGATGGAATTGCTACAAATGTACTGGCAGTCAAAAATACCTCACAGCCAAACCATACAAAAGCCATGCAGTATTCAGAATTACAGGTACAACGACTCAACAAAACAAATGCATTAAGCAAAAACAAAACCTCATTACGACATCATCATCACCATAGATATACTAAGCACTATCCGCACCATGTCGACCGGTGCTCACGTTACGAGGAGGAATTGACTTTTAACCATACCATATTTAGGAATGTTTTCGGCGGAAAAAAATCCGCGGCGGCGACTCGCCATTTGGTGTTTGGTGACGCAGATTACGCACTCACGACTGTACATGCTGAAAAGGGTCGGGCAACATTGGAAAGGTATGTTTTCCTTTTGATAAGTTTTGTTAGGCAACATGATCATTTGACATTGTTTTCGGAGAAGTACCTCATATCATATTGAACACGTACGTTGTTCTTAAAAGTTTGCTTGAATCTAATTTGTGTTGCGACTCGAAAAGGGCTGTTCCAACGTCGGCACAAAAAATGGGCTTCCGAAAGATTAGAAGGTTGCTCGACGTGTTGCTGAGTTAGTTGGTTGTTATATATCAAATAGTTAGATAAAGGAATAACAATTATATCAATGTATATTTAACTTTTATTATTCGTACGTCAATATAATTAGTTAAATGTTAAATTATTAAACTTTTGTTTATCCCTTAAGGTTGCATCTCCGCGGTTATTTACGTTGACGAGGCAAGTTTTGTTATTTCAATGACGTCAGTACAAAATTGGTTGGAAGGCAATCGACGAAACAATATCGCGATTCACTATATGCTTAAGAAAGGGGTAAGTGTTTATTTTGACAAAAAGTAACATGACGTTTTTTTTTTTCATTCTTTTTTATTTGAAATATTCAGGGCTGCCATTACCGGGTTACATCAAAAGTGATATTGACCGGGTGATATTGCCCTGAATAACGCGTCAAACATGTAATGCAGGGTTCGTAAAGTTAACTGCTCGAAAAATCTTGCAAAATATATGGCCAGGACCCGATTATATTATACAAATAAAAAAATAGGCGTCCCAATCGATTCATAGACATGATACATTAGCGCTCCCAATTAAGTGATCTTTTTCTGTATCTGCACTTTTATTAGATCACCAACGTGATATCGCCGTATGTCGATAAGAATTTAGATAGAACGTCGTGGCCGAGATCTGACATTGAAACAACAAACATACAGCATTATGAATGATTTTATTATAAAAACAAGTAACCTAGTGCTGATCAAAGATATATTTAACCGATGGCGCCAATATATTGATAGTGAGAATCCGCAAAAAACATGGGCGTTTGATTAAGGGGGCATGAAAACTGTACAATAATATTACAAAAATCATGTTACTTTGAAGAATTACAGTTTGTTTACAATGATCAACCATTAGCCTCCTTTTTGAACAATAACATTAAATTCTTTTGTTAACCTTCAAACTTTCATCAATCTAAGATTTTCTCGTGGAGTTTGTCCCACTGATATGCACTTGTCAAGGGAACATTAAAGAAATGACATTTTTAGGTGTGGCGTGAACCTCCCATAAGATGGATGGGTTACAAATAATAATTGAATGAAAACGAAGTTACATTTATGTGTAGTTGTGTATGCATTCATATATTTGTACGTAGAAAAGTAAACATGTTACTAAAAAAAAAAACACAAATAATTCATACACATGTATATGATCGTATAGATTAAACGGACAACGTTTGGATATGTTTAAAACCTCGGGCTTTTGACATAGTATGACTCAATCGTGGGGCTTTTAACCTTCGGACAGGAGTACCCAGCGATTTATTCGGTGAAATATCTATTCAGTTGGGAAATCTTTCTAGCTGGCATTTTCACAGAATAGAACAAATATGAAAATCTATTTTCTATTTTATTTTACGAAATAATATTCATAGAATGAATTCTATAAACAAATTACACTATGTTTTGTGGTAATTGGGGGTTGAACATAGGAAAATAATAGTTTTTGTGAACTTTTTAAGGGGTAAGACATATCGAAGAGTATCTATTCTTGCTGTCAACGTTTTGCTGGCAACATTTTTTTGGCTTTCCTAGCTGGCAAACAAAGAATAAAGTTTTCAGTTTAAGGAATACTATTTCATCTATTTAAGTTACACATACATTTATTTCGGAACAAATTGAGTCATTTTAAACCAATTTCTAAAAATCCTTCGCAGGGTACTCCTGCTTTGGAGCTTTTTGACGGCATGATAACTGTGGGTCATGAAAGTTTCAATGATAAAATCTTGTACTAGAATTCAATCATACAATAGATCGAATGCACCGTAAAGGCCTGTTATCACACATAAATTAAGTGACGTAAAATTTAGTTTATAATTTTTGAATATCTTAACACAATCTTTAGATATGTCGGAATCGTGGTAAATCATGGTTAAGCCAAGTATATGCCTCTAATTGTACTATAATTGTCTAAGTTTGAAACTTCCTAGAAATTAATTTGCAATTTAGGGAAAAGCCCGAAATATCTACTGCGTTTAATAAATGCTAAGCTAAGGCTTTTATATATCAAATATAGATTTTGTTTTTATAATCTAAGAATAAGAAATTGCAGAAATTATCATTTGTGGCATACGGGTATAATTTGTTACATATTATACCACCATAACCCCAGTTAGGTAATGGTTTCTAGTTCGTGACGGGATTTTTCATTGCATCAATTTTAGCCTTCAATCGAAATGGGCAGTTTGGTAATAATATGAATAAGTATATAGCTGGAAAAATACCTGAAGGTTTGGACCATGAAGATCTTATTCCCTTTCTTACATGTAATTAATGTTTAAAAGCTGGAAATGTACAGGGACGTTGCTACCCGTCAATATAGGAAGTGATATTGACCGGGAAATATCACCCGATGTATTTCTTCGACTATGTAATACATAACAATATGTAACAATGAAGGACTCCATGCAGCAGAGTGTAAAGTGAAAATTGTTCAAGAAAGTGAGCAATGAATGCGTAACATTAAGCTTTTAATTGAACTTAAAAATAGCAATTAATGATGGTTCATTATTATTAAGATACCAAACTATTATCATTTTAATTATCATAATGAATTACAACTATTATAGTAATTATTGTTATAGGTATGATTATTGTCATTGTTTATGATTACCATTACATTATAACCACCTATCATTACTGTCATTAGATCGCTATCATTCCAGGTAACTACCCAGTAAACGAGCTTCTAAATGCTTTATTTTTTTTAAAAAAATAATTCCTTGCTTTCAATTCAAAGGTACATTTTATTAATACACGTATATTAATATATTTGATGAACGAATTCTTGATATTTCAGGAATACTACCCGGTGAATAAACTTCGAAATATTGCCCAATCTGAAGCACCGTCGGAATATATAATTCTTATCGATGTAGATAATGTGCCTAATAAGCGTCTGGAACGTGATATAAATTATCATATTAACTCGGGCTTCTTTGATTCAGAAAAGGTAGGTTATCTTAATTGATTCGATAACCCCATAGGTTTTGTTGACCACTGCAGAATCTTAAAAGCAGCGCGTATTTTTTTGACGATTATAAAAAAAAATCAGAATAATAATAACTGAATTTATTGTTAATAATCTAGCTATAAGAATATCACTTTCCCAACACAGAATATTTTAAGAGACGGAGTAGATTATTGGTATTTACGTTTCATGAATCGCATACGGTAAAACCCAATTCATGAACTAAATGGATTGAAAGACACGTGTCGTTACATTCCGAAATTAAAGCTTGTTATTCAAATCTAAACGCACATGTGGTAATTCACATGTATTTTCCCACTCGACCAAGGGACGTCCATATTACGTCGCATTCGGACGTGGCGTTGAGAGGACGACCTACTTTGGGCACAAATGAAAGTTTTCCGGGCGTCTTTTTACGTTCCAGCGTCCAACGAACGTTATTCCTATGTCCGCCTCGGACGCGACGTCGGCTCAATGTCCTTTTCACATCCGTGATGAAGAAGGACGCCCAGACAACTTCCACATGGGTGCGAAATAGGGCGTCCTCTCAACGTCTCCGGACGTCTTGTCGACCTTGTCGTCTTGCGGATGTTCAAGATTTTTAGATAGTATATAAACTTATTTAAAACGGGCACAACCTTTGTTTATATGCGTTCAAGATGTTCAGGATGTTCAAGATTCATATATTATATAGTAAAGTTATTCAAACGGACACACCAAACAGTGCAAATTAAAATATATATTTCTTTTTAACCGCTGAACATATAGAAACCAGTAACGTAACAACCGTAAAATATATGCATTTAATTAAAATAGGCATATTTGATCTATCTCCCTATCTATCTTACCAATAATAAGCATATGATACTTTTTATGCGCTGATCATCATACAACAAAAATCAATAAAAACAAAATGCCAATATGACATATAAGGCATTTTTCTTAAACATCCTGAACATCTTGAACACCCTTGAATATTTCTGAGTTTTGGACATACCTCAAAATAGATTTATAAAAACAAACTTTTTTTCAGAATAAAACACTTATCGTTCCTGCTCTAGAGATGCATAAAACCGGAGTCGCTTATCCATCTTCGAAAGAAAAGCTTCTGAATCTTATGACGGAGGGAATCATCGATATATTTCAGTAAGATATATAAATTCTTATCGTAGTATTTGCTATTTTTATGTTCTAGAATCTATGATTTAGAATCTAGAATCTATTATTTAGAATCTATAGTTCAATTGTTAAACAAGATGCAAAAAGTATATGGCATTTACCACGTTATTTTATGCTTTCATTATATAAAATCGCTCTTGCAATTTTCACGGTTTTCTTTGCTTTAAAGTCCAATTATTTGGCAAAAAGAAAACAGTGTAAATCGCAATTTGCATGATCAGACTCGCTAATTAGCTGCAATTATGTTCTCATGCCTTGTTATATTGTTAATTACTTATTCAAAAACATTTTGAGATAAAGAGAAGTTTATAAACTTTACTTAATTCACAGTATAAATGAATTTTCACCGGCCCATCAACCAACCAATTTTCCAAAATGGAAAAGAGCAAAATCACCATATAAGGTAGGATCTACATCAAATTTCAAATATTTTACTCAATCAGGAAGAGTAGAAATAGTGTATATTTTTACAATAATCAGAATTCATGTTTTTAATTAATGAATACATAAGGGTGCGTTCAGCGGCTTAACGTTTCGGCGCGTCAACAAACTAAAACCTGATGATTCCAATTCCGCAAGTGTTGCTATATTTGTGTATTCCGATTTCGCAGACAAAATGCAGAAAACACATAAACGCTGAACGTTATCATGAATAAGCATTGAAATTCTGGAAAATAGAATTTTCCTTTGCTTTTTATTCTTAACTTTTAATGCTTATTTTTTTGCAATATTTTATCTTTTATTGATATGTTCCAACTTACCATAGATATCAATTAAAACATTACATTTTTCAATTTTGTTTATCAAAGGTACCATACAGTTCTCAATTTGAGCCATATCAAGTCATCAAAAAAGAATATAACCCAAAGTATGATGAACGATTTTTACAGCGGTTTTATAACAAAGCAGTTCAAATTTCAGAACTCAACGCCAGGGGGTAAGTGCTTTGGTCAGGTGCGGTCAGCGGGACTTTACGTCCGCATCTTCGGAATTTAAATATGTGTAAAAATATTGTAATCCCTACGGAATTATTACCGCTGGGTTTACCATGTTTAATACCAATTTAAATGCCACAGACGCAGACGCAAGGAACCACTGACCGCACCATTATGAGGAATTTGTCGGGCTCGGTATTGTATTTAAGACCAGCAGATTTATATTTTAATTAAGAAAAGTATCAACAAATATTGGTTACATTTATTATTATGCGAAGTGTTATTGAGAGGGGAAGAAGGTACGGGAAATGGTAGATGTAAAGAAAATAAAAATATTTAAAATTGGCACATTTTTTTCTTGATTTATGTTTTTCAAACAAAATATACGTTGCAATTTTCATGAGATTATTTCTGAAAATGTGTTAATAATTGATAATTTTGTTTCAGTTTTGAATTCTGGGTAATGCCAGAGGGTTATCTAGTCCATATGCCTCATAAGTATGAGCAGAAAAAGTCTGATTCCATATTCGAGTGCGTATCCATAATGTAAATATAAAAGATAAAAGTAAAAATAAATGGATTAGTTAAAATGTCATCCTCAAATTTTGGTTTTAAAATTTGATTACATACATTTAATAACAATATTCTCAAAATAATAAAATGAATTATTCGCTTATACTATTTGTAGAATACAAATAATGAATATTCAAAAGTTAAGAACATATCAATATGTTTTGGTTACAAAATAGAAATTAAGAAGTTTGTCGTAATTTCAAATGGCTAATCAATTGCCATATTTGATTATAGATATAACTTAATGATTATTGTTACATATCTCAATTATAATTATTCTAAGAATCAAGATGTCATTTTGTTCTATTTTTGCAGGTGCGCACATAAAATATGGAAACGTGTACAGCATGGTCACGCAAAATTGAAAGCGAGGCTACGAAATGAGACTATTATCGAAACAAATCTACAAATGGGAAAATAGTGAATTCAATAGTGAATTGATTTCATAACAAAATGTTGTGTTTTGCGACATTGAAAGCGAACACAAATACTGGAGTCGTAACAAAACGTTTTTTTTTTAACTGACGTCATTAAAATTATTTAGCGTTGAAAGCGAGGCTTCATGAGACTGTTATCGAAATAGAGCAGCTATAAATGGGACAGTATTCACCTCACTTCAATAAAAGGCGCGAATTGATTTCAAAACAAAACGTTCCTTACATTCTTGATCGCTGTAAAAGTATCGAACGGTGCCACATTTTATAATTTTAAAAAATGCATGCGACATGTAAAACATTTTACCCATTTAAAAACATGAAGTTGCAATAAAACTTAAGTAAGCGTCGTATTAAAGCGTTTGAAATCAGAAAGCGATCTAAGCAATGACATTAAACTGGTATTGATAAATGTAACCGTGCAATCTTTTAATGTAAGCGTTATTTTTAATGCCGTTACAATATGATCGTTGAAATGAATCATTAGAAGTGTTAATAGCAATTTCAGCAACAAACGTCAATAATTGACATTAATATCAAAACGATTTGAGTTTTCCATCTTTTTTATGTTCTAGCTAAATATTTTGGTGAGAGTAATTGACACGAATTTTAACTCAAATTATTGAACAACATTGGTGCTATATAACTTAAACCTCAATCTAGAAAACAAAGTATTGTTATGCATGCACTTTGGATAAAGTCAAATTATGTCTTATCGATGCTCAATGGACAAACAAAAAATAAACAAAGTTGTCAGCTTATCGTTTTCTTTCGATATGAAAACAAACTATCGGGTCAGTGTAAGTTCCTTTGTATTCATGGTCCATTATTTGCGATAATACAATGTAAACTAAGCCGGCTAACGTACTTGGTCAATTCCATTAATCAAAATAGTGTACAGGTGCCGCGGATGAGCCATGGAACTGCACAATATCTTAACTAATGGACTGACCTCGTACTTTATCATATACATAAAAAAGCGCTTCACAATTCATAATCATATAAGAGACTTATTAACTTTTTTATGAAATGAAATTGTGATTCATCTTTAATCCGCGGTGGTCCTCTTTCTTCTTATGATTATCGTTGTTTAATTTAATAGAGCGCAGCTCGGGCCCGGATGTATATATTTTCGGCTCAATTATCTGTCCATAACTGAGGATTATCGTCATGACAACACAAGTTGTAAATGAGTTAACATCACCATGGTAGCAAATGTCAACATTTTCCTGATCTAAAACGCCCCGAATATCTATTTTTGGCTCAATTATCTGTCCACGATAAAGGGATATCGTCATGACAACACAAGTTGTAAATGAGTCAACATCACCATGGTAGCAAATGTCGACATTTTCCTAATCTAAAACGCCCCCGAATATAATAGACGTGCTAATCAGATAGTGAGTCACCGCAATCAGTTTTTGGATCACTTAGTTTTTGTCATAGAAATAACATTTAATATAAATTTGTTACACAAACAAAAAATAAACACCTAAGTATGTTCATGATTTCATTTGTTGCGTAAAAAGTGTATTTTATGTTTTTTTTTCTATTGAAAATAGTGAGTGACCCAAAAACTGATCACGACTCAAAAACTGATTTTCCCTTCTAGAACCTACGCAACCGACTTTTGCCTCGATACCGCCATTTTTCCCATATCTTTATTGATATAACGCATACCGAGTTTTTGATAATATTATTGGTTTATTTTTCATGTCAAAAATATGAAAACGTAGAGGGGTGTATCGCGGGAATTCATAATTTGCGGACACGTGTTACTTGCGCTTGAGACTGTGATCGTGTTTTGACTATAGTGTGATAAGAACTGGTTTCTCAAGGTATCCCTATGTTAGATGTTTCTAAATATGAATATTTCTTAACACGAATCACGTAACACGTGTCCGCAAATTATAGATCCCTCACGAATTCTAGTGTTGAATGCAATATTCACCAGTAAATGAGCTTCGCATAATAGCAAAATTACGTTTAATCGAGTTACAATTGCGAAAGGCACTGTTTATGTATAATCTAACACATTATGATTATATTTTGATATATATATATGCTTAGTTAAATTTGAGCCAAAATGGCAGACTGAATCATAAGCTTACGATTAGAAAATTGTCTCGGGAAAAACACATCCTGACTTTTACGGTGTCTTTGAATTTCTAAAACACATTTATAGCTAGAAAAAAAAAAGCATTCTATATAGGGTTTTATTTTCATCAGAATGTTTTGGATTTAAAAATAAATGAAACAATTTGAATGTCACAGTAAACAAAATAATAAAATATATTTAGTTATATGTAACATTTTTAACCTTTCCTTTCAATATACATGTACTTGCTAGCATTGTGATTACAGACTAGATAACAAGTAAATAATGATTAAAAATAATGATTATTCATGTTTTACTCTGGGTTTTCACATGGTTCCGCTAAACGCTTAAATGAAAAGCAACAACTTGGATTATTGGATATCCTTTGATTTAGACATAGATTATTCAGGGGTCTGGACCTAAATATATTATCATTTTGATATATAACCAACAATGCAAACAACAACAAACACAACATCTATAGCAATGTGTCATAGCGTATGTAACATAATTCTAGCAATTTAAGCAAGTCAAAATGAGTAGTCTGATAAAAAATAAACATTCCGGGTAATAAAAAATAACTTTATCAAATAGATTTAATTTGACACTATTTTTCAATATTGAATATTTTAAGTCAAATACAACGAGTTTTCGATTACAGTTAGCCAGCTTGATATTGCATTTCGTCAAGGTAATGCAAAATGTTGCTTTCGATGATAAATAAAACAGTCTCTACCAACAAAGAATACAGTATTGTGTAATATTTGGACATTTGTTTATTGTACTTCACATTCAAATCGATTGCGATGATAATATCTATGGAGCAAATAAATCTCTGCTGTCTGCATCCAATACCAACATGCCACCAAGGATGAAGGGCACCCACGACCAAATTTTTAAAACATGTTAATTTGAGTATAAAACCACTTGAAACATTTAAACATCGATAAATAATTAAATTTAGAAGAATAACTGTTACAAAAAGGTGTTCCTATGTTTGTAGCTAGCTGGCCTCTCTGCGCTCATCTAGGCAGCTGAAACCGGAGAGGAACACCTTTCGTGAAAAGTGAGAAGTCGAAATACTTATATGTAATACCAATCTAGAGAACCTTAACCCTTTAGAACACCTAGCTATATGTTTCTGAATAAAATGAAAATATTGTTTTAATCGATTCGTAAAAATTAGACAATTATTGAAATTCTTTGAAGCTAGATCGCATTTTTCGAAAGTTTGTAGCTAGATATACATTTGAAAAGGAACACCTTTTTTTGAGGAACACCTCGTGGGGTGCTCTTCAAGGATCTATGAACCATGGGTCAGAGTTGGCTTCGAACTCTGCTCAAAAGTCTCCCAACATAACGTCTCCGGAAACAATTTCTCGGATTTTGACAATATAGAACACCGTACGAAATACCCTTGCAACATTATAAATTATGCACGTTTGATTTTGTTATAGGTTTAGGGCTTGTTCACATTGGAAGCGACACGCGACAATATACTTATTTGTTCTTTATAAAACGAGCGATGCTCTGTCGCTAGTTTTATAAAGAACATATAGGTATATTGTCGCGTGTCGCTTCCCGTGTGAACAGGCCCTTATGCATACCAAACTTTTTCAACTGAAATTATAGCTTATCTTCATATATATTTCTTTTTCTTTTTTTTTAATCAATATCTTATTTGACAGTTTGACTGTGGACCTTTTGTTCCCAAAATCAGCGACTTCATGCCCAGACTATTTGACCGGATACTGTTGGCTTCCATGAATCATATAAATCATATTTCGGACTGCCATCTTTCTTTTATGAGAGCGAAACGACCGACAATGGCTCATCGCGTGTACTGCACACGAAAAGTCTTCGATGAACACTATGCTGAGCCAGGGATTGATGGAACTATTCAACAGGTATATCATAAATGTTGCTAAAGTAAGCCATGGTTTGTATTGAACCAAAGCATAAGACAGCAACACTATAAGGATTCCTACTATTTGTCCAGCCAATAGGATACAAACAGTTGCGATGTGGAGATACAAGTTCTTGAAGTTGTTGCTTACTGTCGAAAATCGGTTATTACTTTGAGCTGCTAGTGTTTCGAGTTCTTTCCTGCTGTCGTAAAAATACCTGAAGATTTTCGCGTAACAAAAGGCGCAAATGATGATCACAACGAATCCTGGCAAAAACAAGAAGCTCATTCTCGCTACTATTGCTTGACCTCCAGACAACGGAATAGGAATACAATATTGTCCATAATATGTAGAGTTCACAAGACGCAGTCCAGACTCTAGCGACACATATTGAGCCTCAAGGCCGAACCCTATCTTAAAGGAAACGAACAACGCAATCGATACAACCCAAACCAAAGCTATGGTCACATAGTGACCACCAAATCGCATATAGTAGTGTGTATATGTATCGGCAAACACCATTCGCCAACAGCGATTGATAGCGATCCCGGTCAGCGAAAAAATCTGCGCAAAATAGTACGCAATCGCTCCATAGATCTTTGCGTGGCAAACGACCATTAAAAAGTCCTCATTGAAGTACTCCACCGTACTTACATAGTTTATTGCGTCCACTGCGAGACTAAGCAGGCCAACGAGAGCGAATAAATCGGCGACGGCTAGGTTAAGGATAAGCGCGGAGATGCGTTTACGGCATGCCCGCGAGGTGGCGCCACTTGCGAGCACAAGCCCGTTTCCGGTGATGTTAGCGAGTGACGTCATGAGAATGAGTGACAGCATCAATGTGAGAAGGATTTTATCGCTGCTTTCCACTTGCTCCGCAGACATGATCCTACAGTGTCTTTGTGTCAAACTTCACTTCGATTTTATTTTTGTAAGTTGACTCGTTATTCACGGTAGAATTTTTGTTTTTGTACGTTGACTCGTTATTCGCGGTAGATTTTTTTCTCGAGTTCTTTTATGCTTTCGTGATATATTTTATGATTTTTGTTTTGATTTTTGTTTCAAATAAATATATTTCTCTACAAAAATTCAATGCACAATCGAAGCTGTTGGGTCAAAAATTGATATTTTTTTCCTCAGTCATCTAACATTTTACTTATGACAATCAAGACATATAACTAAATGCGGTGAAACAAATTATCGTTTTATAGGAAGGGTGTGGCTACGTAAGAGTGTGTGATAATTTCATTGCACTCATTAAAATAGTTAAAAATATACTTAACTTTGAACTTTGTTAATTTAATTAGCACAACATCTTGAGAAGAGCACTTCACGAGCTGTTACCCAAAAAAGGTGTTCCCCACCAAATTTTAGCTGGCTTGGAAATTTCGAGGAAATTCATTCTAGCTTGGAGATTTTAGCAGATTGAGGAACACCTTCTTGGATCATTTCCTAATTTTCGTAATAAATATTGATAATAATAATTTCAAAATTAATCAAAACTGCATGCAATTGTATAATGAACTGTTATTTACAATATATGATAGGTAATCTAGTTATATTCAACATTTCAATTTTTGCAAAAGGTGTTCCTTTTCTGTTCCAAGCTGGATAGAAAAGGAAAAAGAGCCAAGCTGGCTTGGAAAAAAGGAACACCTTTTTGCAAAATTTGAATGTTAAAAAACCATTAATTTGTTGTTGTTCATACTTATAATGTTATTTTAAGGGGATTTAACAACTTTTTGAAAAATATGTCGTGGGGTGCCCTTAATCTTGACCATCTTGGTTGCTACACACTTTACTGATTTTATCAGCTGCCTAACTACGTTTACCCGGTACCAACCCACTCGGCAAGGGTCGTCTATAGTACGTCTTATTTGGACCTGACGTCGAGATGACGTCCTAATTGGGGCCAATATGTAAGTTTTCCGGACGTCCTCTTACGTCCCGGCGTCCGTAGGACGTTATTCGTACATCTGATTCGGACGCGACGTCGATGCGACGTCTTTTCTACGTCCGCGACGAATAAAGACGTCCGGAAAACATACGGGCCCAAATTAGGTCGTTCTCCCGACGTCCGTGGACGTCTTACCGAGTGGGAATATTGATATGTCATTTTTGCCGTTGTTGCGCAAGATGTTTTTACCCGCACATCTGCACGTCACCTACATCCGGTGCGATGCCTCACAGGCGAAGATTACCCCACGAGCTGTTCCCCAATAACGGTGCTCGCTCCCCAGCAAATCTCAGCTGGTTTGGAGATTTTGAGGAAATTCTTTCTAGGCTGGAGATAATTTCTTTATCTTGTAATAATCTATGAAAATAATTAGTTGCAAATTATTTGTAATTTATTGTAATTGTCTTATAATCAGTAATTGGTTTTACATGATAGGTGATTTATTTATATTCAGCAATTTAATTTTTGCAAAAGGTGTAGCGGGCTTGGAACAAATGAACACCTTTTAGCAAAATATTTATGTTGAAAAAGGAGTTATTTTGTTGTCTTTCGTATTTGTAAAGTTGTTTAAGGTGATTTAACAACATTTTGAAAAATGTATCGGGAGGCGCCCTTCCAAAGCCGCAGATATAAGCAGATGAATCACTTTTGTTTGATTTTAAAGTACAATTTCGTACCGAAAATATATATTCTCGCTTTTCAATTTCCTGTCTTTAATCTGTTTGAGGGTTGTCGTTATGACAATACGATGTGTTAATATAGGCTTACGCAGTCCCTCACCATGGAAAGTACGGTGCTCCCGGCGAGTTGCATGTAACACAAGATTGTCAAGGGTTTGATAATGACCCAGCTTTAGTGTTTAACTTTAGGTAATCTAAGTACATGCAAATGTGCGACCGGTTAAGCAAAGTGTCCGGCCTTTCAAAACGTCCGGTCCCGACGTTTGACTGCTGCTAAAAAATAGTGCAAAAGTGCGACGATTTCGGCGAAGTAATATTACGCAATATCAAACTGATGCTAGGAAAATTGTTTTGCAAGGTACACAGTCTCTCAAAACATTATTTGTTATGTTTTATTGTAGCTAAAATATAGTGCAAAAGTGCGAGGATTTTGGCGGAGTAAAATGATGTTTCGTCATGCGTTGTCTCAGCTGTTGATTGGCTTGTCCCATCAGCTGACCCAGATACTTCCCAGGAATCGTGAGCTTCTTCGTTAAGTAAATGTTGTAATAATTTTATTAAATTGCTCATTACCTATGCCTGAAGGATTATATTGTTACCCAATATTATTTTTGCATTTCTTTATTTTTTGTTAAATTGGTCGAATGTTTTGTTTCAAAATCCTATAAAGTTTGCAGTAGGATTCTTCATTTAACGAACTGCATATCCGTTTATAAAATCACAAATCTTTCATGTTCTGAAGTTTTACTATTATAAAACAGTTAGGAAATAGTACAAAAGTGCGATGAGTTTGATGGAGTAATTTTATCAAACAGACAATAGGGGTGGAAATAATCGATTAAGCAAGGTAGAGTCTATCCGGCATTGTAAAACGTCCGGGTCCGACGTTTGATTGCAGCTAGAAAATAGTGCAAAAGTGCGACGATTTTGGCGGAGTAATATGATGTTTCGTCATCCTTTCTCTTAGCTGTTGATTGGCTTGTCCCATCAGGTGACCCAGATATTTCCCAGGATTCTTCCTCTTATCCACAATTCGAAACAGCATGATATAACAATCCTCGCTCCCGACCGCTAGGATATTATCGCAACAGAATCGCAGCGATGGGATAGGCGAATGAATGAACGCCTTTCCTATCACATGACCTGTTTGAACGCAGCCTACATTGACACTGGCTTCTCGTAGCTGTAACCATGCAACGTATAAACCGTCGTGGCTGATTTTCGGGTAAGTTTGCGGGTTTTGTTTTATCTGCGGGTTTGCGGTGTCGCCGAAACTCACGAGGAGCTTCCCGCCAAAAATATCAAGCACCTGTACGGCTGTATCAACACCGCGTTTTGCATCTTTATCGATGTACATCTTTCCGACTTGATTGATATCCTTCTCCGTTAGCGTCATTGTTGTCAGATCGAAAACACACACTTTACCGACGTTAAGCGCCACCGTTTTAGCGATGAAAAAGTACGATTTGCCATACGCGGTTTTTAGAGTATCACGTGCGTAGCCGTCGCTGTGGTGAATTTCACTTCCGGTCGCGGTTTCGAAGATGCGCATGTCGCACGTTTCGCTTTCCGTATCGAGCTGCGAATAATTGTGTAGCGTCACAACGTATTTATCGTCGTAAATGCACTCGAATGAGGAAATACCGCCGACGTTGCATTTTATGGTTGATATTTTGGCGGGAACTTTGCTGTTCGATTTCCAAAGGTCAATGACGCCATCCTTGATGGTATTCTCATGATACGTAAGTACGTAATCACCGGAATGACTGAAATTATAGCGCCGCAGGTGCACGCTGTCGACCGGTATACCGGTCGCTAATTTTCCATCGTCGGTCGAATAAACGCGAAGGTTATCGCCGGTCGATTTGAGATTCTGTTCTGGGTTGTACGTATTGAGCAACACATAGCGGCCGTCGAGCGATATTGTGGGCTGCATGACTTCTCGGTCTTGGAACGATTTCAGGATGAATTTTCCGGTCGTTGCGTCGAACACCGCAACTTCGCGAGAATCGTACGTTCGCGTCACGGTGCGTCCGTTGTGTAACGCAGTTGCCAGGTAACGAACACCGGAACTCATACGTAGCTCGCTTTTAAACTCCTTTCCGTGATCGGAAATGATCTTATTCACATCCAGGACTTTGAACAGGCGTACGCGCTCTTTCTTCGCTATCACAGTATTGAACTCCGTATTCAGCGATGGTAATACATCGATAATTCGATTCGTATCGTTAGTCGCTCTGTAGTAAGCGATCGTTTTATCGCTAGAGGGAGTTGACCATAAAATGATAAACGCTTCGTACGCTGCTACAATATGGGTATTTCCGGCCGTGAAATAAGCCTTGAAACCGGTAACGCGATGAAATTCGGGAACGCATGCTTTCGGGATCGAACAATCTTTGATGAATCGGTTCGATCGTACATTCCAGATTAATATTCCTTCATTGTGACAAAGCAGAAGCATTGTGAAATCCGATGATAGTTCAATATCGAAAATGTTTCCTTTTATGTTTTCGGCGAAATCGTAGGTTTTCAATTCGCGATTGTTCGTAGTGGTCGATTCGAAATCCCATAGCGTCACCGTGGCTGTGTTTTGATTCAACACGAAAGTGCCATCAAACGAGCTGACCAATTTGATTGGTATCGTTTTCGTCAGCATGACGTCACTGAGAAATTGGAGCGTTTTGAGCGAGTAGACTTCGATGGATTTGGTTTGTTTCACGTAGAAAATGATCAGCTTGCCAGTAATCGGAACACTCATAATTGATGGTTTGCATTCGAATATATGCAGACATTCACCGGTATGCAAATCGAAGACACCGCATTCGAAACCGACCACATTGAGAACCAGTAACCTTTCGCTGTAACCCATTTCGATCTGATCCTCAAACATGACTTTGGGATATTTCTTTGCCAGATACGCAGTATGAATAACATCACCGCCATCCAAATCTACGACCACTATGGGATTATCCTTCTGCTGTTGTGTGGTTCCGAACAGCGCATATTTCGGTTGGAACAACACCGCCGAATCTTTATCTTTGTTCCGAATGTGCGCCATTCGCAACACATTGAGTTCCGGTTCGCCTGGCGGTAAAAGAGGGAACTGCTGCTCAATCTCGCCCGTTACCAGATCCCATTTGACGAGATTATTCGGCTGTACAATAGCGTAAAACGACTTCCCATCCGCACTCAAGCAAGCCACTTTATTCTTCGTGGAAAAGCCCGGATGTTCCAAATCGTATTTCAACCGCTCATCGATTTCACCGAATATTTGCTGCATCGGGACCAGCGCGTTTTCCGTTGTTCCTTTAACAAGCGTTTCTTGTAGGAATCTCGCGAGATTGCTATCTTTCGGTCCTTGTAGATTACGCATGCGCGCCAATACTTCACACGCTAACGTCTTTGGATTGTCCTTCAACGTCGATCGAGCGAGATTGAGCGATTTTCGCAGCTTATCCGCAGCCGGACTGGTATGACTCGATTCGAAATCCGCCAGCGTTTCCCTCAGAGAAAACGCCTGCATCTTACACACTAACCAGCCATAATTGAGCAAACATTGCTGTTCTAGCGTTACGTTCATGTCGGCTTTTTCTAGGTGATACGGTAGGTTGCTAAGCTTGCGTTTATTGTAGATTGTTTTGCCGTCTGCGTTACTGAACATCAAAGGTTGCGCGGGAACGTGACGGTCTTCTGCTCCGCTCTGATTGGCTAATCCGAGTTTGCGCGCATGTTCCGCAGTGTACTGGAAGTCCTTCTTTTTGTTGTGCCATGTTCCGAGGTAGAAATCGGCGATTGTGCGGTGTAGCTGTTTGGTTGTGTTGGTATCGTTTAGGTACCTGTGGCAAAGGAGAAGAGGCTGTTATATACAAATAGGGTTTTCTTAAATATCGTACTAAATTCTAAGTTTTTAACTGTGCTGAATCATCACATAAATGCATGGTAATTTAAATGTAATATTTGTGATGTTTGTCAATTTTTCAGTATGCTTAGATGTTTACTTATTGGAATCAAAATGTGTGAGCGCAATTAAAACGTAAACGTAGCATTGTTGTTTGGTTCTCTTTATGAATATTTTTTATCGTTGGAATAACGTAATTGACGCCGTTATATAACAACAAAATCAAACACAATTAATTATGTAAAAATCATTTTTATATACAGATAATCATATGGTACAAATCAAATTAATAAATATGCATACGTTGAATATTAATGTACACAACGATTAATATTCACAGCAAGTATGGATTTTAAATCGTATGTTATCAAACTCAAAATCATATTCATTATCATAATTCCAATTTCAATTATATTCTAACAACCATGCTGCACTATGCCATCGATAACAATCGCTGACTTTTATATTCATTAGAGGTTAAACGTCATTAAAAATAAATTATGTTTTTCAGATTTATTTATCATTTTAGAATAACTTTTATGAAGTTATCATTTATTTTAAGTTATAATTAAATTGATGCGCGAAATTTTACTTTTAAAAGGATAAACTGAATATACCATGTAATCGATACCTACAATTTTGTTTGTTTCAGCATCATTTATGCATCATTTTGTTAAATATATTTTAAACATGAAATATTAATAACTATAACATTGTTAGCATTTAGAATTTAATATTTATTATCTATGTACAAAAAAATCATTAAGTATAAAAGCTAGTCAATTGAATTCGTCAATTAAATGAGTCGTGGATATATTGTTATATTTATTATGTTAATCACAGTTTTCTCATATATCACAGAAAATAACAAATGTGTTATCCGATGGCACAATTCCTGAATTAAACACATCATATTGTAAAAAAAAGTCCCTACTTTGAAATTAAATTAGTTTGCATGGAACATGGTATAGTATTTACGAGCATATTCGTGATTGAAATATAATAATTCAACAACAGTGTTACCGCGCAATGCCTTAAACAATATATTTTTTTTTTTTTGCATTTTGAACCTTCTTTAATCATTGCTCAGATATTGCATATCACAGCATTGAACAGGTTTGTGATGCTCCGTTATTCTTAATAGTTTGCCGCTACCAGGCAGCAGTCGCTTACACGATTTCTCAACCTCGTTCTCATTGTCAACAATATCAAGGACCATAATATGAGCTCTCCAAAATAATAATAATAATAATATGACCTCCCTCACAACCCAGATATCCAATTGCACAATTTGATCAAATGAATCTCAAACAACTTTGAAAATCTTATTATGCGAACTTATTGTTCGATTTATTTGAATTATAATCATTTTTAGATGTCCCAGAAGAAAATATTCTCTTTTCGAACCATACTTTCGAGCCTAACAGTGTCTAATATTCTATACATTGCACTTATTTATCACAGTACTGTACAGGTTTGCGATGCCCTATTATTCCTTTTCATCCTTGGTTTACCACTCCCAGGTAGCAACCGTTTACACGCTTTCTCAACCTCAGCCTCATTTTCAACAATATCAAGCACCATAATATGCCCGCCCTCACATCCAACAGCCAATCGGTGCTCGCGACAGAACTTCATAGAAAGCGGCGACGCATAAGAATGCGTAAACACAGTGCCGATCACTGATTGGCTATCGACGCAACCAATGAAAACGCGCGATTCGTGTGAGTCGAACCAGGAAATGAATTTGCCGTCTTGCGTGATTTTGGGCAGTTTTAAGGAGTCCGAATGTGATGTAATGTCCGAATGCGAACCGAAATCGGCGATTATCGTTCCCTGAAATAGGTCGAACACATTCAAATGCGAATCGATCGCGCGTATGCCTTCAAGATCCATGAATAGCCATCCATATTGCAGAACGGGTATTTCGGTCAAGGTCATTGTATCCAGATCGAATCGCATCGGTATACCGGCGTTCGGGGTTGCGCTCGTTTTCGATACGTAGAAGTACGGTTTATTGAGAACCGCGCGCAATGTACCGCGGTGGTACGAACCCGCGCTGTGATGTATTTCCTTTCCGGTTTCGACCGAGAATACCCGAAGATCGCACGCTTCATTGCCGGTGTCCAACTGCGAGTAATTATGCAGCGTCAGCACGAAGCGGTCATCGTAAACGCATTCCATTGCCGAGACACCGCCCTTTTGGATATCCATCTGTTTAACAATCGATGGCACCTTACTATCGGCTTTCCACAACGTCAGCTCTAAGTACGTATCAACCGTTTCTTCGCAGTGCGTCAAAACGAGGTTCCCGCTCTGGCTAAAACAGTAGATGCGCAAGTGCATGCTTAGAACCGGAAGTGACGTAGTCATCTTTCCGGTATCCGCAGAATACACGCGTAAATCGCCGTGGTCGTTGCTAAAACTATTCAGACTGTCCAGGAAATGCTTCGGCATTGGGTTGATGGTATTCAGCAAGATATATCGACCATCGAGCGAAATCGACGGTCGCGCGACTTCCTGTGATTGAAAATTCGTCAAAATCGGTTGGCATTTTGCCGCGTCGTAAACCATGACTTCTCTCGGATTATGACTTCGGCAAACGATCTTATCCGAGGTATAAGCCGCGGCTAGATAGCGAACACCAGATTCCATGCGATTGACGACCTTACTATTTGCGCTTTTAGATTTCATGATCTTCTTCAAATCCAGTAACTTGTACGCTTTGACGTTATCAATAACCGCAACTAGAAAGTGTTCCTGTGACATCGATACTGGTATCAGTTCGACGAGTCGGTTCGTATCGTTCGCGGCTTTGTAAACCGCTACCGAATTATCGCTCGAAAACGACCAAACGATCGTATAACCTTCGTATGCCGCAATGACGTATTTGTTATCGTTCGTGAAACACGCTGAGAAACTTACAACGCGGTGGTATTTCGGTACGCACTTTGAAGGGATCTTAAAGTGTCTCATAAGTTTACTCGATTTTGCGTTCCATAGAATAAGACCACTTTTGTGTAGCAGAAGTAGGTATCGTTGATCGGTCGATAGCATCATGTCAAATACGAAACCATTCGATACTTTGTCGTCTACATTGATTTCTTGAATCAGTTTTCCGTTCTCACTATCCACACTCCAAACCTGTATGATGCTGGAATCCTTCTGTAGAACATACACGCTTTCATCTGATATCAATATCTTTGTAATGAAACCCTCGCCGAGTGGTACAGTGTTCACCATTTTGTGGGTGATTTTCGAGTGTATTTCCAAAGCGGGCGGTTCCTTAACGTGAAGCAAGATATTCGGTGACGGTAGTAAGACATGCATATCCGCAGCTCTGGATTCAAATAAATGAATACAGTCTCCATTTTGTAACGAAAAGATCGCGCAATACCAGCCCCGTGCGTTTACGATTATGGACTCGTTGCTGATCAACGTCATTTGGATTTTATCCGAGTATCCCTTCTTGCGATCGGGCGATTTTATTTCGAGGGAATGTTCAATCTCCTGCGATTGTAACCCAACGGCAACGATTGGCATTTTGCCAGAGCCGCAATGACTCGCAGCGAACATCAGATGCGTCGCCTCTCGCAGCGCGATTGATTGCGTATTTGCGTTCGTGACGTAATTTACGTCCATCGCATCTAATTTCGGCTCTTCCTCCGGCCAGAGCGTTAATAGCTTCTCGATCTCACCGGTTTGTAAATCCCAAACCGCTAGCTTATTCGGATGCAGCCGCGCGAATAACAATGATGTTTCGCTGGACACAAAAACAGCTCGCCAGCTGGTCGGGATATTCGCGTTTTCCAGCTCGAATTTAAGGCACTCATCAACCGGATCAAACAGCTGTTGAACTGGCAAAACTTTGTTCTCCTTGGTACATTCGCGAATACAATCCTCCAGTAACTGCTTAAATACTTTCTGCTCAAACGCGCCTGCGCATTGGAAATTCGCCAGTCGTGAGATGATTTCGAAGCCTAGCGTCGACGGATGTTGAGGTAACGTCGAACGCGCTAAGTTGAGTGATTTCGCCAATGCAGTACAGATGGCGCTTCCGTGGTCAAGGTCAAAATCATCAAGCGTTTCACGCAGCGAAAACGATTCGATTTTCACGCGCAACCATCCATAATTCAGCAGACTTTTATCGAGCAACGCATCAAGCATTCCCGCCTTTTCCAAGTGAAACGGAAGCTTACTCAATTTGCGTCGATTCACGAACTTGGGCGATCCGAAGTTTTGACTGTCGCCGAAAAAAAGCGGTTGTGCGGCGACGTGACGGTTTTCGCTGCTCGCTGAGGTTTTGAGACCGAGCTTTTTCGTCATGGCTTTCGAATAATGGAATGGTTTTGCGCGATCGTGCCATTGGCCTAGAAAGTATTCCGCGAGAAGCTTGTGACGGTTCGAGATGGTTTCCGGTGTATCCAAGTATCTGTAAACAATTAAGGAGGCGAAATTCAGGAAAGATAGAAGGCGGTTTCGAAGTTTCGTCAGATGTTGCATTATTATTTTACTTTATGTGTTTTCATATATTTTGTGTCATATACAAAGTAATATGTCAGTCGCGTTTCAATGCATTTTGTGTGTGTGTGATTTATTTTCTAGTTTGCTTAATTGTTTTCAGGATTCTATTCCATATCGCTTAGAGGTAACTCAAATTGTTGAGTTGTCATATGACATTTTATCTGAGGTTTTATAATTAATTTTATAGACATTTTTTGTTCATTTTTGTTTTGTATTTAAGGACAGAATGTGCACATAAGAGGAAAATAACCAATATGTTAGGCATGCAAAACTGCACATAACGTCAACAATATAACAAAACAACAAAATTAACAACAGAAAAAAACTATCAACCTCTTCCGAAATTTAGAGAAATAAAAAGCAAATGTTAAGTTAACCATATATACCACGACAAGTCATATATTCAACGAGGTCATATATCAAGCATTGATACATAAACGCACAATTGGCAAATGACGTTCGTTGGACGTCAATTTCGCACTTTGTGTCGAGAAAACGTTCTAATTGTGCCATATGCACGTTTTCCGGGAGAACTTTCAGGCCAAGACCTGATGCCTTTTCCAAGTAAAGCCTAAAGCCGCGTTCACGCAAAAAAGGCCAACAATTGCTCGAAACCGGTTTTTGACGTATTTCATAACAATGTTATTTTAATTTGATCGCCCATAATTCAAGCACACAATTAAGCGCTACAAACTTCAATTGACATTGATATAAACACAGAACGAACGGGTTTCTTACAATTGTTGCCTGTTTTTCGTAAACGCAGCTAAATTCGCCTAATTAAAAAAAAAAAAACATTCTTACCTTTCTTGTGCGGCTTCGATAAACTGCCTATGATACCAGTACACGACCATAACGCCGTCTGCTTCTCGATTGACGACGTAGTTTTCGATCGCCTGACGCAGACGAACAATGAGCAGCTGGGGAA
>LQRL01078845.1:2946-13165 GCA_001703475.1 Hydroides elegans | reverse complement strand
CAATTGTGGCGGGAGGCGGGAAGGAGCTAGGTTAGGGGGGGGGGGTGTTGATTGTACTAGATAGTTGTTTTTTCTCTGTGCTTGGTAGTTATTCAAACAAGTTTTGCTTGTTGTGCGAATGAATACTGAATGATTTCTGTACGTCATTTTTGAAACTATTTTCGACAGTGAAAAGAATATGCGACAGTTTTGAATCCAACTATGTGCTCAATGTGTATTATTAGAAAACACAAGGGTGACAAATCCTGCAATATTCTAACAATCATTATAAATTAAGCCAAGACTATTGTGATTTGTTGTATCTAATCGTTTTATGTATGCATGTACATGTATTTTCAAATCAAATAGGTTAACGGCCAACATGTTTATTATCACATTATATTAGAATAAAATTTAAAACTATTATTTGAATCACTTTATAGTCTACCCTCCATTTTAAAAATCAGTATGCTTCACTGAAAAAATCAATTTTATTGAGGGATTTATTTATAGGAAATCATATTGAAATGTCCGCAAATATACTGAATGTCATACAAACAACTCAATTAATTCTGACACATTTCTCAATCATTGGCCACCGATATACTAAACACAGCGCGGGACCCAGTAATATTTTTCTAAAAAGCTTAGAAATCCTTTAAAAACTCGTTTTTTGAATATAACTTTTTTTTATCTATAGTCCAAAAATATTTACATTTAAAGAAAAGCCTGCCTTTTCTATTAGAAATTTGCAACAGTAACAATTTTAAAAATTGCAAAACCAGGAGTGTACCAAATGCTATGCATTTTACATTATATAGGGACCTTGTCATTTAGAATCCGCTTTGAAACAGACAGTAGTCGATGGATTTGAGGTCAGGTACAGATACACCAGTAGACTCTAAGACTTTAGTAGCTTGAGGTTTCATTCGTACTGTTGAAAATCAAAGGGTAAAGGTGCCCTGAAATAAGGTCAAAATGTTTGTTCGTGCAACCTGCCTTTCTTTATTTGAATGTCTGTATGTACATGAAGAGCAAACCACGAGGTGTTCCTCAAAAAGGTGTTCCTTTTCAAACAAAGCCCTCTAGGTGCAATAATTTTCAGTGATTAGATTTTTTTTTTACAAATTCATTTGAGATTCATTTGAAATCTTATTAATTGTATTCAGAGATATCTCGGATGACCATAGTAGGGATTCGAAACGATTCGAGTACACTCGCAAATTGGACGACCAAAACTTCCCCGTTCAAAGAAAACAATGAAATATATGTTCTATGTATAGTAACTTCATTCGATTTTTTTCGGCCTCGATTCCACTCCCCGTATATTCCTACCATGAGATATGTAGCTAGTCATGCTACATCAAAATGTAATTGAAAACATGTCGTTATTGCACGAATGTTATTTTTTTATTCTCACCCTCACATTCTAACTATCTAGATGATAGAAATGAGCTCTACAAAAATTGCAACATACCAACAATGCACGGTAATGTTCTTTCTTAATATGTTAAAATGAATAATAGTTTTTTTAAAGCGATAACTTAACAAAATATTAATATTACCTTTTCTAGCTTCTTCCACGGATGATTGTCAGTCTTCTTCAAGCAACAACGGAGTAAATAGAGGTATGCGCACGTTTTATAATAATATACTTAATAAATCCAAATATTACAGCATGCCCTGGTAGAGTACTAATAAAAGACACCCTATAGAAATCATGTTCTGAGAACTTCTGGTCGGGTATCGGGTCGGGTATTGACTTCGAGTATTCGGGTAGCAAAATACCCGACCCGACACGGCCCTATTTAGAACTATCAATATTAAATATAGCCGTTTTTGTCTAATTAGGAAACTGTTTAATTTTGTAATATAGAAGTAAATGTCGCAGATACTTGTGCTCTATGAACATTTTATCCATCTAGTTTATAATTTTGCTGCTCTTTTCAAATTTTGTATTTATATGTTATCCTAGTGAAATTAGTATTAAAAAAAAGCAAACCCATTTGAAATTTATTTGGCCTGCTTCGGGTGAACGCTCCTTTCATAGTACCGTTAAATTATACACTGATCCTTCAATTGCAATATTTGCTTAAGTATTTTAAAAGTGCTTTGAATTTATGTGTTTTTTTTTATGCGCAGGCAAAACAGGAACTTCCGGCACTTGGTTCATTTATGTGATTATAGCCATAATACTTTTCGTCGTTGGCATATCTGTGTTGATGTTCTTCCTCAAAGCGAAAGCCAGGGCTCGCAATCGAGGAGGCGTAAGTAGCTTAGTAATAACCCAGCTTATGCTAACGTCATGTGAGTTAATTCTAGGTTAGCATGAGCTCATGATGATGTTGTGTGTGTAATCGGGGAATATAAGACGGGATTATGGGGAAAATATTGATCGTGATTATATCTTTAACTCTTCATCATGATTTTGGAATTTCGTTCCCATGTTCGTGATTATTTCTAAAAGTATTTTATATTGGTCAGAATAACAACGTAATATTGATGTCGGGGAAAAGCCTTGGTAAGTTCGTAGGAGACAACATGATTTGTAAGGGTAGTTCCACTGTGTATGGTTTTTAATTAGACATCCGTCTCACAAGGAACGATTGTTTTGTCGTTCCTTGCGATTTCATTAACACAAATAACAGTTAAAATCTCACCTATGAAATTGCACTTTTTTGTGCAAATACAACTTTGCATTCGAGTGACTGCGAATAAAAGAGCCTGTTTCATATTAATTTAAAAAAAGGAACACAGATATGTTTATTTTATTGGTATATGATACATGTATATGTACTATATCAGAATCGCTAAATAAATAAATGAATAAATTGATAAATAAATATTATTTTCTTTTCATACAGGTTGCAGTGATGCCAATGGCCGCCAGTACCGTAACCCACGCGCCACCAAAACCGGCCAACCAATCACCCATCTACACCAACCAACCGCCTCCACCCCAACCACCTCCTCAACAAATGGTCCAACCACCGCCCTATCAGCAACCCGCAGTCTACCCACCTCCTCCCCAGATGTACCCACCTCCTCAAGGAAACGACCCGGCGTACCCACCACAGGGAGTGTACCCACCACCTCCTCCCAATCCTTACTAAATGCGGAGCTTGAAGCTCGTTTATGGACATGTTCAATATTGTTCATATCAAAAGGTAAAATATAGTGTAAATAATTCGTAACATGGCGCTTCATCCCAAAATCGGCCAACCAATCACCCATCTACACCAACCAACCGCCTCCACCCCAACCACAGCCACAACAAATGGTTGCTCCACCACCGCCCTACCAACAACCCGCAGTCTACCCACCTCCGCCCCAAATGTACCAACCGCCTCAAGCTCAGGACCCGGCGTACCCACCTCAGGGTGTTTACCCACCACCACCACCAGCTCAATATTAGAATATAAGAATACACCATTGTTTGGACATCCTTATTAATTGCACATTTGAAAGTTTTAATAGCTTACCTGGAAATGTTCAATATTATACATATCATAAGATCAAATATAGTGTAAACAATTTGTAACATGGAGTTTCCAACCTAAAACCAACCAACCAACCATCTACACTAGCCAACTACCCAAACCATCACCCCAACAAATTGCCCCACTGCCCTACCAGCAACCCGAAGTCTACCCACCTCCACCCCAGATGTAGGAACCGCCTCAAGCGACAAATGAACCGGCCTACCTACCAGCGGGTGTTTACCCACCACCACCACCAGCTCAATATTAAATGACCGACTCCAAAACTCATATATTCTTTATCTGCTTACATGGATACGTTTAATATTCATTCTAAATGCGAAAACTCAAAAATTGCTAAAATATCTCGATATATATCGTCACTACCCTACCAATAACTGCAATAACTAGCCTTATACCACTAGATGTACCCAACACCTCAAGCTTAGGACCAACTTAATAAGGACCTACCAGGGGGAGTGTACATACCGACTAAACAAGTTAAATATTGTTATAGGCAATTTGTAAATATATATCCGTTCAGTACTGATATACATATCATTGTTTTAAGCGTTTTTAATTGGAAACACTTTTATGATTTTATTTATTTTGTTTTGAAGTATAAATTAAGCTGGTTTAATGGCGAGATTTAAGTATGTGAATTAGAATTTTCTTTATGTTCGTTCAGTATTCAATCACCCTTCTAGCGAATGTATTTATATTTCAATGAGTTAACGGCGTTTGTGCAATAGACCACTATCAGCATTTCCTTTAAGTCTTTAATTAAATATTAGTTAACTGAAAAGAAGAAAAGAAGTTTGATGAAAAGCAGTCACAATAATATGTTTAGCAATCGTGAAAAGTAATTCATTTTAGTTTTCTCATATTTATTGTTTGCAAAACATTGATCAGGTTTTACTTTACTTATTACATATCACATTATACATATCAGTATTTATATAGATCTTGAATATCATAAGATTTGTTTTTATTCATATATATTTTAAATGTTTCTGCATTATGTATTTGTGGGCAATAAACCTGAAATTAAATTTATGGTTGATTTTTAGCAATAAATTAATCATTGAGTATTATATGTATACCAAGGGAAAATTTTATTATATACATGTATATTTAGATCGTATGTTGTGTACACTTATATATTATTGGTGAATTTATATAGACTTCTAATAGGAAACATTTGATAAATTGTCGGATAGAAGTTATTCGCCAAAATGATTTCATACACAATTAAAAAAATAAAAGAGTAACCATGTAACAGAGTATAATCTTAATATCTAATATCTAGATCATCTATGTTATCATCATATTTATTAAGAATGGGTTTGACTCACTATCAATTTATGCAGTACTGTTGAATGCAAAAAGACCATGATATCATTCTATCGATCAGCGACGGTTTAACGAAGGGCACCCCACCACATATTTTTCAAAAAGTTGTTAAATCACCTTAAAACGACATTACAAGTATGAATTACAACAAAATAATGGTTTTTGAATATTACAAATATTCAAAAAGGTGTTCATTTTTTTCCAAGCCAGCTGGGCTGTTCCTCTTTTTCTAGCCAGCCTGGAACACAAAAGGAACACCTTTTGCGAAAATTGAAATGTTGAATATAACTAAATTACTTGTCATATATTGTAAATAACAGTTTATTATACAATTACAAACAGGTTTAATCATTTTTGAAATAATTATACTCAATATTTATTACGAAAATGCGGAAATTATCAAAAAAGATGTTCCCCAATCTGCTAAAATTTCCAAGCTAGAATGAATTTCCTGAACATTTCCAAGCCAGCTGGAATTTGGTGGGGAACAGCTTTTTTTGGGAACAGCTTGTGAGGTACTCTTCTTTAACTCACCATTCATTTATGTATTACACTTGAGCACAACATAATAAGGAGACTTTTCGGGTCAATGCTAGCAAATCGACACGTTAAGTGTTGTCTCTGGAACAGAAACACAGATACACAAATGCCTTTATTTGTACAATATGAAATGACTTAGGAATGTATGAGAACAGTTAGGGTCTGGCCACACGGGAAGCTTGTTTGTGTTTTTTTTATCAAAAGCTGTGGTTTTTAATGCATCCACTATAGGAAATTAAAAGATGCGTCCGGCTTTTTGAAACACAATGAACGTTTTATGTTTCTCACAAGAAATATTTTGCAAATGTTTGTCAGGGACACCCTCGAAAATAGCTTCCCGCAGGGCCAAGGCCCTCATACATATCCTTATAATGCTTTTATTTACAATGACAGTGTCTTAGGAATAAGCGCCAACAGTTAATCGGTAGCGATAAGGGAAATTCTTATAATGAGGTCACAAATATGATCCAATAATGCGTTATGAAAACTGTTATGCTCAAGTTATATAATAATAATTGGATAAACAAACAAACACACATTACTCAAACAGATGTCTGTTTTGTGATATGATGTTTAAACATTTTTTCTAAGGAAATGGGATATTCAAAATTTACGTTTGCTTTGCTTGGGATAACTTTGATATCCATAGGTACTTATTGCTTTGATTAGGAATATAACTATATCAATTTTATGACACAGAAAAAAATACATGCACAGTTAACAGGATATCCAGAGTTTGGTCGTAGTTACGTTTGCGTTTAACGTCTTTATACGTGGTTTCCAATCCAATATTTATGGGACATTTGTTTAACAACTATCTTTTAAAAACGAAACTAGCAGTTTTTGGTTTTCATAAGGAATACATCGCAAAATCTGATTTTTATAGCAATTGTAACCTCGGCCTTATAGGGGCTTCCCTATCTTATCAGACGATATACAGAAGAACGATTGTCTAATTTTATCAACTATGTTTACGTATGTTTTAAAAGTTGCAATTTTACATAACAGATCATTGACAAAATTAAATTGTTCTCGGGTAAATTGCTCTATTATGTCTTTATATTTTAAACAAATGCTTAGATGTATGCACTAACATTTAACGTAAGGGCTAGGACAATTGAAAAAAAAAACTCACATTAATTTCGCTATCATATTTGTAACTGTTTGAAGTCCTGGCTGATTCGTGTACGCAACTTGATGCAGAATCATATACCCAGTCTTTCACATCGCATGCTGATTATGGATTTTCAGAGTATGACAAGTAAGCTACTTAAGAATATAATCATTAAGTGTGATAATATTTAAAACAAAGTGTATGTATAGCATAAAGTACAAGGATTGTCCAATAATTGAAATAGTGTTCAGTTCAGAGGCGCAGCCGTGGCACCTGTACAATATGTCTCAAACAATGGAGTCGACCGAGTAATTTCGCCGAATTAGCCTACAGTCCATTATCAAAAATAATGGGTCATGAATGCAAAGGGACTGTAAACGGTTCATAAGAATATATCAAGATTAGTTACTGTTACAAACCGGATATTGTGTATGCGGTCTTCTTTACATATGAACTCTAATGATATAGAATAAGAAATTTAACGTATTTATGTACTCTAGAGTATGTATGTTACCGGAAAATGTACGAAAACTGGGTGATCTCAGTGTCCTCTACATATCAGTTTGACAAAAATTAAACCAAAGAATATATTAAAGAGTTTTAGTGTTTCATCTTAATATATCTATATGTTTATAATGTTATGTACCTTGCATTTTCCAGCAATATGGACGAATGTTGGATTATTACGGCTCCTTCTGGATACAAAGTCGAGGCGTGGCCCTTAAGCTTTGAAGTAGAAGGATGCTGGGATTCACTCACTGCTCGATGTGGAGACTCAAATTGTACGTTGTTTACATGAATTATATACTATTTCTGAATCCCGGCCAAATCATCCCAACGTATAAAGTCCCCGGTCAAAATCTCCCGGTCAAAAAAGTCCCCGATAAAAAAGTCTCCGAACCTAAAGTCCCAGGACACAATAATACACGTATTTTTTTGCAAGATTGGCAATTAGTCTATGTATCTTGCCTTGAACTATATTAAGCTTTGTTTTAATCTTTTAATCCAAAAATATGTGTTAAGGAATGGTCACATGGGTAAACGTGTAATATAAAGTAGAGGAATTCGGCCCGTAAGCTTTGAAGTAGAAGGATGCTGGGATTTACTTACTAGTCAGGTCTCTTATGCCGATCCGTGTGCATTGCATGTTAAATCTTGAAAACATACATTTTCTAGATGACTTTTAGATGCTGAGTTCGAAAAACAATGTTGTCATTTTTTATTTTTACGATTTTTATCTCAAAATTACGATGGCCGATAATGGATTTCAATATATGGTCGAAAACATGTGCATTGCACAAGAGCGATCAGTTGCGAAGTTTTCATTATATATAGGGCTTAAAATTAAAAGATTAACCACAAAATAATTCAAATCAACAAAATTGTTGGAATTTTATTGCATTTTATTCCTATTATGATGGCCGATTAGTGCTTTTTCTGAATTGTTTTCTTATTTAGGATAACATAACTATTTATAAATTGGGTTTCATTTGATGCTTAAGTGATGTCTTTAGAGGATAAAAAATAGAAATATGCTGATTATATTAGCTAATAATGGCCTTATCTATAAATTACGATGGCCGATTAGAGACTTATATTTAGTCTTTATTAAACCTATATATTCCAATGTATGGATGTTGCACTGGAGCGACTTATTGCGATGTTATCAGTCTATATAGGGGCTTTAAATAGCAGATTGAACTTATATTTATTTAGTTAATTAAGAATCTGAATGTTTTCAGCATGTTATTTATGTTATGATGGGCGATAAGTGCATTTTTTGAATATTTTTGTCTTTTTTCGCTATACATGGCTATATATTGGTTTGAGTTTATTTGATGCTAAAGAAATGCCTTAGGATTACAAAATATACTTTAATGGAAATATTTTGATTATTTTTGCAAATTAACAATAGCCACAAAGTCAAATTTTGCACAGAAAGTCCATAAAAATGGTGCTCTTGTGTATGGGGTTAAACATTTGGATTTTCACATTGTCTTGTCTGTTCTAACAATTTGGAAACACGACTGACTGAAAAATAGGTTGTCGATATATTTGTTTTAGTGATTGAACTATGAAAAAAAAATATTTAAAAAATGCTGCTGCATATGAACATATTTTTGTTGAGTCATACCAAATGCTGTATACTAATTAATTTGATGACAAAATCCAGTAGTTTTCCCGGGCAACGACCTTGAAAGACCCCGAAAACGATGAAATATCGACTGAAAAGTTGAAAAGCTCTAGATAAAATAGGCATAGACAAAATAACAGAATCATATAACAAGAGCTGCGACAGTGCATATAGTCCTGAGGACATGTTAAGTCAACATTCATCCCTGTACCCAAGACACTGAAACTGCACTGACTTTCGAAAAATAAATATGATGATTCACTTTACAAAAGTTCTACTGAAGAACAACCTGTACCGTTAAAGCGCCGCCATGGAAGTTATAATTGGTGAAAATGAAAGTGTTTTCAGAAAGGAAAGGGTACATGGAAATGATATTTTATCTGAGATCGATGAACAAGAGATATCTTGAGCAACAGAAAAAAATGTATATAGGCTTCATATAATATGAAAAGTCATTTGACAGAGTCAATCACGAAAGCTTCAGTTACCTGGTCTCAAGTGAAAGCACTTACAGATTATAGGTAGGCTTTATTTGGAGCAAGCGCCAGTAGTGCTCAATGATTGAGGACACTCAAAATTTATTGAAATTCTTCGAAACATGAAACAAAGATTTGTGGCATCCCCATACCTTTTCAATCTATACAAGGAACTTGTATTTAGAGTAATACAATACTTAAAAATACGAACGCTATAATCATGAGGGAAAGGATTTTCGCATGAGAATCAACATCAAAATAATCATGATAGTAAGCAGAAAAAGCGAAATGCTCAAAGATTAAACTAAATGGTCAGACGATTGAACTGGTCAATACATTTGTGTACTTGGAAGAGTTGAAATCCAAAAACGAAAGAGTGAAGAGGAGATCTGCAGAGGAGTAGAAATCTTGAAGACGTCATTAAGAAAAATTCGTATAAGAATGACAAATCCTTAGAGATCAATATTAGCAAGACCTAGATCATCGAATCGTTTATCTGGTCAGCATTGCTTGTACGGATCTGCGGGTCTCAACGCAGTAATTACGCGCAGTTCAATTAATCATTTTATTCACAAATCAGTAACTGTTGCAGCGCCGTTGCACCAGGCGGCAATTTCGACGCAGCAATATACATGTACATCTAGCATATGTAGAAAGACGCTCAATATGCGATATGCATTCAGTAATATGCGATCAGATGAAATATGCGATTGCATTCAGAATGATGCGGTAATCTGTGTACAAACACACAGAAAAAACACACTAAGAATACGTCATATAATGACCAAAACAAATCATCTTAATAACAACAATAACGCTTAACAATCACTAATTATCAATAGCAGTTACATTGTAAAAACCGTATATACTCATTGAATAACAATATTACCAATTTTAAATGTCATATGAATAACATAAGTCTTAATGAAAAATACCGAATTAAAACTCTCATTATCTATTACTTTAAATCATGAATTATTAATGAATAAAATAGAATAAAAGTTTACCCAATATTGGCGTTTCATGGCCCAACAGAATCCGTTAAGATAAGATAGCATTTACATTAAACTTAAACGTAATAATCACATTTTGTTTCCTTTAATTTTGAATTTTCATTTTTTGATGTTGTTATGTCAAAGTTAAA
>LQRL01078824.1:0-11505 GCA_001703475.1 Hydroides elegans | reverse complement strand
GCGGCACCCTGAATTTTATTTTAGAAATAAGTATAAATAAATGTGATCATGCTTAAGAAAATAACCAACAAAACACAATAATGATATCACAGTCTAATAACAATTATAGTTTAAACAATGGTTATGATTCAATTTTCATAATGATCATAAGTATTTGTAATTTTCAAAGAACAAACACAAGAATAAGAAACACAGACCAAGTAACACAAATCACAATCACAACACGCGCACATACAATACATCTTACAACCACAACAGTCTTACATGAGGTCATTATTTAGAAATATAAAATATAGAAGCATACATGTATATTTTCTTTATATTATGGATGCTTTGGGTCCACCATCAATACCCTGACAGTCCATGCTTTGGAACTATAAGCGAAATGTTTGTGATATCTATCATAATGTAACTTATAACTGGAGTAAGCGCATTTCTTCACATTATAATGACCCAATATAATATTGGCTGAGCTATCTTTACTATGTGGCACATGCGTCAAGAATTCACTGGGATCGACCAAAATCTTAAACCTTCTCAAACACAACTCGGTATAATATATAACCTTATTGATAAATCTATGCACGAATATTTCTGGATAAAGCATATACCTATGGCGTATAAGCATATAGGGTTCAAATTCATCGTAACAGTCTGGATGTATGTAATAACCACTTGATGCCCCTTTCCACTTATTATAATCCGTAGGCCCGTAGGCCGGTTTATATTCTTTTTCATAAAACGGCACAGCCGCACCATTTGCAAGTAAATCTAGCATTGCACTTTTATCCACTGGTAGTTCCGTTTTCTTGTTTTTCAACTGGAACGCAGGGAATATGATGGCGGTATCATTGTCTAAGATTGAAGCGTCCTGGTTTATGTATTGCATAGCTTTATCGTGCAATCCTGCGCTCGGTATCAAATCAACGTCTGTGTACATGACGTATTCAGCATTCGTCATGACTAACGCGAGATTTCGCAAGAAGTTAATCGGTATGAGAGGCGATGAATCTTTATACGCAAAATGTATGGAAACGCCCTCGTGATATTTGGGAATCCATAATTTCAAATACTCTACAACCGCCGGTCCTTTATCTTTCTCCAAGTATATAACCAAAGTTATGCAGCCTGTCCAGGCTTTCAAAAGCCGCTCTAGTTGATACAGTCTGTTTTCGGTAATGGTTGTCACAAGACATAATGTCTCATGATACCCTAACCCGTAGCTCGGCCTCACAACATAAGGAGCGACCGTCTTGATTTTATGCACCTCATTCAAGTACGATTTGCATTTGGTCGTTTTCGAACTCAGATCATCCGACAAGTTCTTCGATCCATACTCGAGCATATCGACCTCCAGTTCATTGACCTCTGACAGGGCTGATTCACCAAATATGGAAGTATCACCGGATTGTATGATAGTGTGCCGCACCTGTTGCACAGACCGTAGAAACGCCCTGTTGATGGTTTGGTGCTTGTCCAGCAGGGTGACGTTGAGGCGACGACGGAATGGGTCCACGTTAGCTCTATTGTGGTCCGACCGCTTTTCGGGATTTAAGATGGAGTTGCCCATACCATTGTGCTTGTACCCGCCATCGTCATCGTGTATCCCGCCTTAACCAGAAAAGTTAAATGATTATTTATTTATTTGAGTACAAATGCCGCTTAGACACTTTGTCGTATAAGGTTCATTTCAATCAATAGGAAAACCGCTTATTTTTTAGAAGCAAAGGCCAGAAAAATTTGAAGTTGACTTTTAATGTGTGCATCTTTGATTGATGGTGATGCTATGAATGACAGTTTTATAATTGAAAGAAATTATAAGAAAGGTAACGATCACTCATGCCACAAAAAAGTTGAAAATTTCACCAAGCTTCGCTGTGTCAAAAAGATGATTGTAAGAGAGAGGGAGAGAGAGAGAGAAAGAGAGAGAGAGAGAGAGAGAGAGAGAGAGAGAGGACAAGGGGAAACGAGAGACAAAGACAAAGTAATATAAATGAGACGTTTGTAAACGCGACAAAGCATAAATACATGTAGTCTATTAACAAAGTCTAGATCATTGTGAACAATTTAAAGCTCTTAAGATCCACACTCACCGCTCTTGATGCTATCCATGATGAATGAGATGAGCATCCAGATTCCCAAGGTCAACAGCGTGACCTTGACCTTTGGGCCGCACCTTCTGCGCATGTCCTTAAAAGATGGATCACGGGGTCAAAAGAATGGTGAAGATGTTTTGCAAAAGTTATTATAAAACACAAATTGAATAAAACATTATGTATAAGAATAGATCATATCCGTGTCTCATATATTTTGGAGTTCATCATTATCCACAAGTTATTACTTATTGAATAACGTCATTTGATTTCCTACCACGTTTTGTTTACTTACAAAAAGTATAAATACTTGAAATCCTTCCTTGTCTTCAGGTTTTTTTTACATCACAGGCATGACAGTTTACATGCAAGTACTTTAAGGAATAAAAACATGTTTTATTCAGTTTCTATATACATTTATGATTGCTAAATTCGGATTTTTATTTAATGAAACTACGAAGTTACATATCGTAGCTCCTGCTTGTCTTTAACAAAAAGGAGCAACCATTCAGAAATAATCACGTTATGCAAAAAAATAGTTATATATCATATCCTTAAGGTACACAATCTTTTGTAACGAGAATCCTATTTATTACTGAAATCGCTTTGCGCCCCTTATTCCTATCGATTCTCTGGGGCTTGTGACTGCTCAAAGCATATTGATCCTGGTCAGCTCGCCAACATTATTTCCATTAGATATCCTTAATATAACATGAACACATTGCTACCAATAACACAATTTCCATTACATTGAACATAACTATGCAGATGAACTTAATTTCCACAGGAATATAACAGCACTATATATCATATAGTCATTACTTAAAATAGAACTATTATTGCCTGCATGGCCTAAGTTTCACAGTATAAGGGAAGGGACATCAAAAGTGTATGGGGGTTTGTCAAATGGAAATCGATATTGTCGACCAGTTACAAAAGGGTGGTGAATAAGAAAAAATGACACGCATGGAAATCTGCTAGACTCTATAATGGTGGAGGCACGCGCTTGCGGTATTTTCTGCGACCGCTGCGAAACTTAAATAAAATATAGTAAATCCAGTTATATCGGTTTTAACATATATATTTTTTATTTCGCATCGATCGCAGGAAAATTCGCAAACCCGTGCCATTACCATGAAGGTTTATTGACGTTTTTAAATCATTAAGGGGACTTTTAAAATGTGCGTGAGTTTTATCTATCTTTATGAATATTATCTTTTTTTTCTACCTAAACCTATAAAGTTTAATATAATCTTAACCATATTAACCACATACGTACACCATCCCATGACCCTTTACTCTATAAACATGAACGTTAACGTTCTTTTTCGAAAGCGCTCGCGCACACATTGAAAAATTAACGAAACAAGTAAAAGGATGCATTTTGGCTAGTATCAACAGTTCTCAGTAGACTATAGTTAGACCTTTGCATTGAAAATATTGATTAAATCAATTTATATCAAATTGATAAGTACTGTTATTTCACAAGGTCTTTCCATTATATAGTCTACCATTAAAGAAATTGCAGTTTTATCCAAAATACTAAGGTTTCCTTGCAATATACATGTAGGTAATATAGACCCGCATAACCTTGGTCCAATTAGGGTCCATACGTACAACTGTTCATTATTATTCGTCTTTGATACGCACAATCAAATATGTTGAAGCGCAATATGACATTTATTTCATAACATGAGATATATAGTCTAAAGGTCTGTGCACGAACGAAATTTCGTGTGTTTTTCGCGCGCGAACATTTGAAATAGTGTTCATCCATTTTCGGGAATAAACATTGAGTGTGCATATGATTTGGTCGATTAAAACTTGTCGAACGAAATCTTTAATTTGTTTGAATGAATAATTCTATCCTTTATACAGATAAATATCATTTCTATTGTATCAGTGTATGTATTGATAGTTTATGTACCGTTTAATAAATAGGTAGGGGAATATCGATTATGTAATTTAAAGCACATATTTTACATTTTGTTGAAATCAAGCAAGTTTACTTTCTTGTTTATTGAAAATATCACCCGCAAAAAGTTCATGTATTTATCACTAGAATACTATTTTCATATAAGTTATGGGTGTCAACAGCATTTAGATAATGTTTACAGATCTATCTAGATCTATATTCGTTCTCTGTTTCTTTCTACAAGAAGCATTTGAAATGAAGGGGTGATCAACACTGCCTTCAAACATATTTTCATTATAGGACATATTTTCATTTCTTTGTTTTTCGAAAACATTGAGCGCGTCAACTGAAAATCACTTGAAATGCATGCGATTATAGATGCACACTCGGGATTAATTGCTATGTTTTTATACAAAGCTTGCGATATGATTTTCGCGCACAAATGAGGTCGAAATCATTTCACCAATGTATATGAACACTCGGACTGCCCTTGACGCGCGATTCAAAATGAGGCTAAAAACCTGTAAGTTTCAAGCCAAACAATAGATAAAAATTAATTTAATGCCGTAATCTATGGCATAATTAACATGATTTTACGTATTTGGCACACATTTAAAATAAGAAACATAGGCATGTTAGTTTCATTAAGATGGAATAGCTTTAAAAGTTTAACTTTCGTGCGATTTCAAATTGGAAAATTTCGTTCGAAATATTTCATGCGTGAGTCTGAAACTTCGTTCGTGTACAGACCTTAAGACAATATTTAGAACAGCTTTTCATTTATTGCAAACCAATGGGAAAAGGAGTTTCACGTCCGCACGGTTGGATTGCTGCATAAATGCATAACGTGAGCACATGAAGTCTATTCCAAAACATGTACAAAGATGCTAAAAAAATACATAAATTACAATTGAAATTGAAAATTACCTTTCGTATATCTGCTGTCATGTCGTCGTTGCTTAAAAGAATTTGTTTTATTCAATGTTACTTTATAAACGTCCGATCGAGTTTGGATTTCATGCCTGCCCTCCACCAATGATTCAATTTGATATAACCCTCTCTGTAGTAATCATTTTTTATCTCAGCGATAACGAAATTTGTCGAGACGTTAAATGTCGATGGGCAAGACGTCAAAATTAAGTTACCATTTTATTCTAATATATGAATTACTAAATTTGACGCGACATCAGATCTCAATGGTAAGACGTCAAAATTAAGTTACCATTTTGTTCTAATATATTTAAAAGAAAAAGAATCACTAAATTTTACGCGACGTTAAGTCTCAATTGGCAAGACGTCAAAACTTAAGAATGTTTCCAAACGACCCTTTTTGGTAAGGGATTTAGAAGCAACGTTGTGCCAACGTCGCACGATATCCGAGTGATCACCCAAAGTGGCAACGTACATATACGTGAGGTAACCTTTTATAAAAAATCAAATAACGACGTCCTTTTGACATTGAATCAAAATAGAACACCGAACGTGTGACTTTCCGAGTAGTTATATTGTGTAATGTCGAGCGGAACACAAACACACAAATGGAAGGAATGAATATGATATTTATTGGTCACTAAACAAATTCTCAAATAGGAAGTTTTTTGAGGTCGTTATCTTTCAATTAGGGAAAAAACCAAGCGCACTTGTTTTAATTTCCAACTACATGCTTATAAGCAAGATCTGACATTGTACCTTTGTGAAGAAAACCGATGATATTTTATTGAACATGTGTCAATGGAGTTAAAGCGCAATGAAATGCAATTTGAATTTGAAATGGGAAATCAATTTATTCGTGAATTCATTTTGGCGGAGCGCATCATTTTGATGTTCAGATTGAATCACATTTCCCGATATCTTTGGGACTTCTTAATAAATCTGTCATTTTGTCTCCATTGTACCCCAGATTTTATCATTTATAAAAACGTATATAAATATATTACGACAATTTTCGTGGAGCTTTAAGTTTTTTGTTTCAAAACTTTTCACTATGTTTCGTACGTGAAACGTGAGGCTCAAAAAGATGTCACTTTCTGATGTGAAATTAGCATTAAAATAACAGCCTGCCATATTGAATGTCAATGGTTCGAAATGTCCAAAGTTGTAAATATATATCATTTATCAAACATTTATCCTAAATGCAGCGTTAACACAATAATTGACACCTCTATGATGCAACTTCTTTTATAAGGTATTTATTGTTATTTTTTCAGTTGCGTTTGTTCCTGGAAAAAGAAATATTAACTTCATCAGAAGGATTGAACTGTCCTCATAGAAACATAAGGAATTAAATAAATGTGGCGTTAATAAAAGAGTTATGAAAACACTGGAATGTCATTCTAGTGTGCTAAGTGTAGGTTATTCGTTTTGTGAGGGCAATATGAGAATTACCACTTGCGAGACGTAATTGCAATTCATAAGTCGAGCCTTTCGCAGTTACATGAACAGCTGTTTGAGTAAAGAACACAGTGTTTAAATAGATCAACAGAAAGGATTTCTGTCATTTTACAATTCGTGTTTAGGGTGACCACATCAATAAATATCTAAAGCGTCTTCGTTTTTAAGTGCTGATAAATATGCTTGGAAAAATATATAGAATATATCATAAAGAAATAGAGGATAGAACAATTTATAGACAATAACAAAATAAGATTGGATAAAAAACGTCGCTGTACACGTATCATTTACGGGTCTGGCCGCATAAATTGTTGTTCATTAGAAACTGTGCCTTTTAAAAGATTTATTTACGGAAACTATAAGCCGCATGTCTCTTGAATAAATAATTTTGGTTTTGATTGCTTAAATGGCCTGGCCACATTGGTAGAGTTCCGGGATTTTTTTCTCAAAAAAAAACACCGTCTTCACAGGTATTTCTTTTTGGGCAATCTAAACTCGACCAGCTTCTGATTAAGCTTACTCATAAGGAATACATTAGACATGATTTGTGTGAAAAAAAAACTCGAAAAAGCTTCCAATGTGACCGTATACTAAGTAGGCCTTTGAAAATATGAGAAACTCAAAAACGCTTTAAATGTGTCCAGGCCCTTAGCACTTTAATCCATGTCACCGATAGTGACATATGTGTCACAAAGTACTCAATTAGTCATACATTGTTTCTCGGGAGACAACCCTGCTTTAGTTATTACCCGCTGAAGCAGGGGAATTAGTTATATATTGGCACTGAAAGAACAAAGGAAAATAAGCTTACCGGGAAATAATAATTTTTATTTATAATTTTAATCAAGCTTGTCAAATCCAACTTAAAGATCACGTTTATATGCTATAGATCTAAGCTTAGTTGGTTGGGGCGAATACATGTTCTTAGCTGTTTTAGGTTTGCATGAATCAAGCTAGTGCTCCATATGTCCGTCTGCGTCTGCGCTTGCGTCTGCGTCGACGTCTGCGTTTTTTATTTTGTATCACACACTATATAATATGATTAACATGCTCCATACGTCCGTCTGCGTCTGCGTCTGCGCTTGCGTCTGTGTCTGCGTTGATTTGATCGGAACATGTCGCGATCGAATCGGTAGACGGATGAAAAAACGGATGAGAAAGGTCACGCGGGTACAAAGAATCGGGTTTTAAAATATTATTTGAGACTTTTAATCAATTAATATAATGGGATATATTTGACTATGCCAATAATGAATAATTTGGATGAAAAAATAGGTTTCAATAACGGGGACTAAAAACTATTTTAGAATTTTTGTTTTGCTCGATTCATGGGCAATTTTACCTTATTAATTATTACTGATGGACATAAACTACTTAAGTTAGGAAAAAAACATAGTATTTTAGTCATTTATGTTGAGTTTTATGCCTGGAAGTAGTTAAAATTTGAGGTGAAATAAAATTGACGGATGAAAAAAAAACGCATGAATCGACGGATCCATGTTACACAACAAAATAAATTGACGCAGACGCAGACGCAAGCACAGACGCAAACGCAGACGCAGACGGACATATGGAGCACTAGCTTTAGGCTTTATATAAAATACAACTCATTGCAACTCGTGTGCTTGTATATTTTGGATGGTGCCTATTTCCTAGGCTTAAGGTACTTATGGTTAACCTTAGGAAGGATTATATCTATATATCATATATCACTCATACATGTGGATGGTTATCGTTTAGCTTTTTACTATTGAGCGTTAAAAGCTTAGCATTTATGAGCTTATTTTCTTTTTATGATGTATGACATCGTTTTAAGTATTAATGACGCATCTTTATCGGGACCCTCCAAGTCCTTTCCAAAAATGACCTCGTTCTAGTGATTTTGAACTCATGATCAAATCAAGATGAAATCATTATTATTTTTAAGGTAATTCTGACGTCATTAATTTAGTTTTCGCTGAAATCTAGTGGTTCCAAAAATTGGTATATTAATTTGATTGGGCAATTTCTGAGTCGGTTTATATGGTGTCCATGTTTATTTATAGAAATACACATTACTAACTAAAACTGCATATATCAATGAAATAACTCACCATAAAAACTCCTTCTTACATCACAAAATGCATATGTCGACCAACACAATTCGTTGTCATTAACAACAAAAAAAAACGCGAACAATTAAATCGTAGAGTCTCTACCAGCACACAATTTTATCAGCCAATATCAACATTTAGGTTCAAAATAATCAGCATTCATATTTATTAAGCCGGTGTTGGGTAGAAACAATGTGCCCGTAGAAATAATCACCCCCCACATTACTTATATGCACTATACGCATTCAAGTAATGTGCGCCGTATATGTAATGTGTGGACATTCGATATTCAGGGAGGAGTATATTTTAACCCAACATCACAACAAAATGAGTAAAGCATAATTGAGTATTGAGTGATTATTAAAGCGCTTGTAGATAGCAACGAAGGCAGTATCAACGGATATCACCATTTAAAGCCGACAATACTCGATGTTTGCTCCGAACACTATATTACAGTAATCATGAGATTTGTTACTCGAAGCACCGAATTAGCTACGATGAGTTTTTATCCAATCTAGCTAAATTTCTTATAATCCTTCCTATATTCCATTTTGGCCAAAGGCGTATCGTCAAACTTTAACAAGTCGTTGTATCGCTCATAATGTAACTTGTAACTTAGATTTGCACAGTGCATTACATTGTAACGTTGCGATACGATACCCGAGGTACCGTCATTACTATGTGGGGCATGCGCTAAAAACTCAGTTGGATCAACGAGAAAACGAAACTGTCTAAGACACAGCTCCGTGTAAAATATCGCTTTGTTAATGAAGCGATGAATGAAGATCTCTGGATACAACAAATAGCGATGACGCATCAACATGTATGGTTCAAATTCATCGTAGCAATTAGGGTGCACGCTATATGATGTCGATGCATTTTGCCATTTTTCATAATTCGTAGGTCCATACGCAGGTTGGTATCCCTGTAAGTAAAATGGAACGGCGCTTCCGTTTCCTAACAAATGCAGCATTTGCTTTTTATCCTTGGGCAAAGCTATATCTCGGCTTTGCAAACTGAACGCAGGAAATATGATGGCAGTATTATTATCCAAGGTAGCTTTCTGATGTTTGATATAATACAGAGCTTTATCATAGAGTCCTCTACTAGGCATCAAATCTATGTCCACGTATAGGATATATTCAGCTTTCGTCGTTATAACTGCAAGATTTCGCAGATAATTAATGGGTATTAGAGGCGATTCTATTTTATAAGCAAAATGCACTGTCATCGCTTTATGGTATTTGGGTATCCAGGAATACAACATAGTGCCAATGACATATCTCATATCTTTATCGAGATAAACCACAAGAGTAATGCACCCTTTCCACGATTTTAATAAATTTTCAAGTTGGTATAATCGCAATTCGGTTGTTACAGTTACCAGACACACGTCGTGATTGCAATTCACTCCTGATTTTGGACGTATCACGAAGGGCACGAATGTTTTACGACTCTCCACTCCGTCGAGATATGTATAACATGATTCGCGAGTGAACGACTTCATGTGGGATGATATATTCCATGATACATACTCAAGATATTGAACTGAAAGCTCATTTTCCTTTGCTAAATATGATTTACGAAATGGGACCCAGCGGCCTTTCGTTTGACTTATATTTTGCCGAACTTCGTTTATGTGTTGCGCGAACGTTCGGTTGATTTGCTGATATGCATCAATCATGTAAGATGTTGCGTTCGAATGGAAGCGACGCAATTCCAGTTCATACGGATTCAGTATGGGTGTGAATTGTTTGCAATGTGTTGCTGTCGCTTCATGCTCCAATTTGTGTATGAGTCCATAGTCGCCATAAATACTTCCTAAAAACATTAAAACAATTATAATTTGGTGTTATAATTGTTATTTGGATGGTTAATGTAAGAATGCATATACATGTAAGAATGGAATAAGGAGTAATGGTGCGTTCAGCGGCTCTTTGCGTCTGCGTCTTCAGAATTGTACTTGGTATAAACCATAGTTAACCCAGCGGTATTAATTCCGCAGGGATTACTATAATTCAAACCAATTAAAATTCCGCACACGCAGACGCCTATGGCCGCTAAACGCACCATCATGTGACTAAATCTGACCATAAAACGTGCCACCTTGATCTCATTTATGTCCAAATATTTTTATGCAAATGTCTAGTTATAATCAAAACCATTTCATAGGTGTAAATAATGACGCAGATTATGAACGTTTCTATCATAACACGACACAAACCCGCATCTAGATGGGACGATCATGTATCGGATAAAGTTCGAGGTCAGTCCATTAATTAAAAAAATATATTGTACAGTTCCGATGTGAAGCCGAGGCACCTGCACAATGTTTCAACTAATGGAGTTGACCTAGTACTTTAAATGACTCAATTTAGCAATCGTTATGAATATAATGGATGATAAATACTTTCAAATAATCTGTAGTTAGTATGATAATTGGTATTTATATCTTACATCATTTATTTACAGCTAGAGACTTTAACTTACCGAGTTTTATATTGAACGCCGTCATTGAAAACATTATCCATATTACACCGAGTGGAAATATGCATTTCAGACCAGTTTTTATTCTTTTCGGCACATCTGAAAAAAGATGAGTATAACACAAGCTTTATTCAACCCAATTCTAATTTATAATTCTACGTTATTCGAAGTATCGTTTGTCATTAAGTAGAAGATACAATGTCTATAAATAACGAATGATATCAAAATAAATAACGAAATACAATACGAAATATGACTTCTTAATATTCCATATCATAATTTAAATGCTTTAAAGTTATCATCCATTCCATGTTTCGATTGGAATGTGAAATTCGAAAGCTATTTTGAAAATGGACAGATCTACAAAAATAATTGAAAGCCTACCCCTTAAGTGTCCGGTCATATCGTCAGTCGCACCAGGCAATAAAATCGAAGTTCCTAGCAAGAATGATAAACTTATAATAAACTTACAGAAATATAAGAAATAGTTTGTTTTATATTTTGATTGAAACGAAATACACACAAA
>LQRL01078818.1:0-10130 GCA_001703475.1 Hydroides elegans | reverse complement strand
TTCTCTTACATACAAATCATCATTTGACATCTCTATACGCAGGTGTACAAGACACGCGCACGGGCGAGATGATCCCTTACAGCGAAGCCCTTGACACGGGTTTGGTCAACGAACAAACTGGTATGTATACCAACACCAAGATGGGCACCAAGATCAGCATCCCCGAGGCACTCAACCAGGGCCTCATTGTGGGCCAGCTGCGCAGTGCCGTAAGGAAGGAGGTCATGCAGAGTGCATATAAGACTAAGCCGGAGGTGAGTGATTTTAAAAACAGATAGAGGTGTGAGATTTAATAATGATGAAGTAGGCACATAATGCATATTTTATATCAGCAATTATGTAATTTAGTCAAGTTAGGAAGATTCAAACAAATGAACGAAATGTCTGTAATGTACAACTGTATGCCTAAATATTCGAAAAGACACCTCACATGACTATTTCAAATACCAGTAATTATTCAATTTCCATTATAATTTCTATTTATTTCAGGAGACAATCAAGACAGTGCTCGACCCGATCACGGGGTCCGCCATCCCTCTCGTTCAGGCCCTCCAAATGGGCCTCGTCAGCAAAGACAAAACTTCTTACTACAACCCAGCCGCCGACAGACGCGTGTCCATCGCTGAAGGCATCAAACTGGGATGGGTCAATCCCTCTCACAGCGATTTAGTGCGCTCTCCGGATGCCGCTTCCGGTGGTGAGAGTTTCCGCTATGAGAACGAGGCTCATCGAGTACGCGTGCGCATTGATTGGCTAAAAGGAGTTGTGCGCAATAGTAAGACAGATGAGGTGATTGATATCAATGAAGCGCTAAGCAAAGGATTGATTGATTTGGAGACAGCGCAGATTTTGGCGCGAAAAGCTGGAATTGAAATTTCGCAACAATTAATTATCGAAGCGCGAGGTGGCGCTACTTCCATGGAAATGGATGAAAACGCCGACACGGTCACGTTTACTATCCAGACCACCCAACTCATCCAACCAGAAATAACCACGGTCACGGTTGAAGACACAACCGACAGTACCGCTAAGATCACTGCAAGCTCAACCCAAGAAGGAGGATTGTTTTCATTCGAGAACGCGGTCAAGTTGGGTCTCTTCCAAATGAACCGCAACCGATTCATGGACCCCACAAGCGGTGATGCCATGCCATTTTCTGAAGCCCTGGAGCGAGGTTTCTTCGATGTGAATAAACCTGCGTTGGTTGATATCACGAGTGGAAGAAGCTTCACGTTGAGAGAGGCCATGGATATGGGACTTATCAACAAGAGAGATGGCTCGTTAAATGTGGATAAATCTGAACGATTGAGACTGACGCTTGATCCGCGATTCACGGGACGCGAGACGAAACTGTCGCCACTGAACTTCGAAGATGCGATACTCTGTGGCTTGATGGATACAGATACAGGTAGGTGTCAGTTTGCGCTATATTTTATAAGATATTTCTCTGATACAAGGTCTATTAATTTTTAAGGAATTTTGTGCTTCAGATTTTGTGTAAATTGTTTATTCAATGGATACGCTTTAAGCCGAAATATAGATATTGGAATCCAAAATGACTAACTCAAAGTTTAATAGTTGAATAAGCACGCGTGATCATATTGAATATAATAAACAACATACACAAGTTCTAAATGATTAATTCAAGTTAACTATAATTATCTAAACCATTTTATAATCCTATCCTATTTTATACAGGCCTGTGCCGCGACCCCCGCAGCGGCCAAACCCTTTCTCTGCCCGAGGCCGTACAAAGCGGTGTGATTGACGGTGCATCAGTAACAGTCGTTGACCCCAATTCGGGCGAACGCATGACGCTGTCGGAGGCGCTGAATGCGGGCGTTGTGCATGCGGTGACAGGACATATTATTGATTTCAAGACAGGTAAGGATGTTTTGAGAATAAGAAGCTTTTGCGTATGCAGCCTATTGTCGTTGAGCGAAATAATATGTGTTCATTGGTAAGATATTTACATATACATTGTATGTATTTGATAATGTAAGATATGTACATTGTATTTCTTTTTAAAATAAAAAAAGAAATCAACTAATCCTTTTGTAGTACAAAAGCAGTTTTGATATTTTGGTTAAAAAAAGTTTAAACTAATGCGTTTTGTCTTCTTATCAGGAGAGAAAATGCTGTCTCTGTCACAAGCGGTTAAATCGGGCCTGATCGAGTCAACAGTAAAGAGCGAAGTTGCCGAAGTGCTCGATCGGCGAACGGGCGAAAGCGTTGACATGGAAACGGCCATTCGCGAGCGCCTCGTGGACACACGCGCCCCTGGCGTCGTATATGATCCCACAAGCGGAAGGAGGGTCTCCATTGACCAGGCGTTCAGATCAGGTGAGTTATTGGAGTTGAATCGCTAAACATATAATTGTATCCTGATATTTTAAACATGTCAAATTATTGGTAATCGAACAACACATACCAACTACAATTTTGTTCTTTCCGGAGTTGAACATTTAGTTTTACCATCTCATCCCAATTTGTCTAAAACTAGCTTTTTGCCCGTCCACATTCACACACCAAACACTAATTACCCTATCGCTCGTACCATCCAATACCAACATTTATTTTTTTTCCTTTATACATTCACAGGCCTAATCAACGAGCAAACCAGTGAGTACCGCGACCACACCACAGGCCGCCGCATGTCCTTGACCGAGGCCGCCAAGCTTGGTCTTTTGGCCGTGGTGGGCGCGCCCGTGCTGGCGGGCATGGGCATCGCCAGTGCTGTGTCCAAGGCAACGCATACGGAGTTTGTGCGATCCGTGTCTGTTGAGAAAGGTAAGGTGGGGTGATAAGGACGGGTGGTTATTGTTGAACGCATAAGTCAATTTTCGGCTATATCCTGTAATGGTCCCCTTTAATCCGTTTAGAGGGCTTAAAACACTATGATGCGCGTTGTTTCGTATATGGGAAATTAACCATAGGGGGACTGATACAGGGTATAGCCTAATTTTCTGTGAATATTATGGTGTTTCTTTACAGGTTTAGCCATGTAAAAAGTTATTTAAAGAACATAGTATACTACTTTTATAAAACATATAAATAATGACTCTTCGAATGTACTGAGAGAACATTAGTATAAATCATTTATTCTTCATTCACAAGGTGCGACATTAACCGAAACCGTGGTCACCGACCCCAAGAGTCGCTTCGCCATCGACCAGCCTTCGGCACCCACTTACCACGCACCCATCGCACCAGCAAGCCCCATCTTGCCACCACCTTCGGCCACCGTGTATCATGAACCGTCACCGCCGCCGAGGCTGTCGGTGCGCGAGAAACGGCCGAGCACATCGGATTATGACGATGAAGTTGAGCCCAAACGACGGTTGGTTTCTTCGCCTTTTGCATTTCTGTTATACTAATAGATCGAAACGTTTATTATTATTCACGCATTAAGGATTGACAAAAGTGCAACAAACCAAGCAATGTTTGAAAATACTATTAATGAAAATTTACCATTTTCACATTTAGGATAGAAATTTAATACTCTTTAAAATGCAAGACACTTTGCGTTAATGCCAACTTTTATCGGTTTATGCGGTACATATTGATTTTTCCCTAAATTGTCTCTTTCTCTTTGCAGAGCTGGATCTCCGACGAAGGGCGCCGACGTGACAACAACGGTATCACCAGTTCGTGTCACTATTGACGACAGCTCTGTCAGCGCCAACCAGCGCATAACTGTCCAATCAGAGGTCAGTGTCCTATGGTGTTATTGAAATCGTTTCATTTTTATATTGCACAGCTCCTTTACCTTGGTTTTAGCAAGATTTTAAATTAAGATAAACATTATTGTGTCACAGCAATAGAACAACGACTTTCGTTCAGCAATATTTATAAACTTACATATCGCATTTTTTTTCGCACTCATGCATTAACAAATCTTATGTATGTTTTCGTTTTTGATTGAACCGAAGCTCACTATTTTAAGTTAAATCTTAAGTTTGCATCACTTTCATATCCAAAGGTGACGGAATTCCGTGAGCGCGTCGTTTCCGAAGACGTAACCCAGATGACATCACGTGCCCTTCCTTCTCCGGCCGTGACCCAAATCCACCCGGCTATAGAACCCGCTCCCGTCAGAATCATCGAAGCCAAGGTGGAAACCATCGAGAAAAAGCCAAAGAAAAAGCCATCTCCACCGCCACCGCAGATTGAGGACAAGATCGGTAAAATCACCAAAACAGTGACGACCACAACGCGGATTATCACTGAACAGAGTGGGGAGAATAAATACAAACCTGCGTTTATAAGCGATGATGATTGGTTTAGAGGATGGGTGACAGACAGGCAAGCGGATGAGAAAGTTTCCGTTGAGGAAGCGGTGAGGCGGGGCTTGATTGAGATTGATTGGGACACGGGCCGTGTCACTGAAATGTATTCGAACAAGATATTCGAAACGAAGCAAGCATTCGACGAGGGCATTATCGATGAACATATTGCTAATTTGATCAACACTCGATTAAGGAGACTCACAACTGGACCTCAGAATAGAACAACTCTCAACGAAACCGCCACAAACGGTCAACTGCAGATATCAACCGGACGCATCAGGCATCCAATAAGCAACCACAACATGACCATTCAAGAGGCGATCAATAACGGATTCATCGACGCCGACCGATCGATAATACTGTCGCCCTCTAGCGGAGAACGACTCACCGTGACCGATGCTATTCGCCGGGGGGTCCTTGACCCTCAAACCGGAAGCTTCACCAATAAAAGCACCGACCAAGTCCTTACCTTATCTGAAGCCTGCTTAGAGGGTCTCATTCCTGAGCATGGCTTACCAAGAAAGAAGCCTGGTATATCATTAGAAGAAGCCATCAAGAAAGGCTACATCAATACGAAAACGGGATTATTCACGGATCCCAAGACAGGACGCATGTACGATGTGGACCAAGCCATTGCTGAGGGCTTGTTGTACACTGAAGAAAAACCGGAAAAGACAAGCAAGAGGAAGTCACGTTTGCCGAGTAAGGCGGCCGATGAAGCAATGCCATTGGACGAAGCTTTCGAGAAAGGGTGAGTGGAATTAAGCGATTAATATTTGACATCTTTATGTAATACATATATGTACATGCCTACTTTATGAGATAATTAGGTATCAAAATAGTCAAAATAGTAATATACTCATAATTATAGCTAACCGATCGAGTTTCGATCAGATTTCTCTTAAATATTTTAACGCCGTGAATAATTTTCTGAAAAAATTAGTTCACATGACGTGTCATCAAACTTTCAATTTAACTATACATGCATTTACATTTTTATTCTCTCCTTTCCACAGCCTTGTTGACTCCGACAGCGGCACCTTCCGCGACCCGACCACGGGCGAAGTGATGTCTCTCGCCGCTGCAATCACCTTCGGCTTCCTCAAGGCACCTCACAATAAGGGCTCAGGCGCTCAATACAACGAGGACGCCATTACATTTGAGGAGGCCATGCGCAAGGGATTGATTGATGTCAAGAATAACACGTTTCTGGAGCCGATTACAGAGGTGTTGATGCCACTGGATGCGGCCATTAGGAACGGGTTTATTATTCTGCCTGAAGGTGGAATAAGTGTTGAGGTGAGTACATTGTGTTTTAGGGAAGCTAGTAAGGGTACTGAACGATAGTCAGTACTTAATCTTTTATTGTATTACTGGTTTCCAACGAGGATAATAGATATAATTTGTTTTCAAACCCGACATTTATCTTACGTAAGAGTTACTTAGAAGAATAATCGCTTATGAATCGAGAGAATTGTAATATTAATTATAGACTGAATAATTTTAATTGATTTATCTCTACTTTTCCAAGGTTCGAGAGCAAATGGAAGAACAGCTCACAACGACCGTGGAAGAACATGACACTGCGACAATGGATCGCAGATCAAGGTCACGCAGTCAGAACGCGGCCGACGGTATTTTGGAGATCACCAAAGTCACGGAAACCATCGAGGAACTGGTCACCAAACACGAGGCAGGTTTACCGATCTCCGTGGCCACAGACGAGCACATTTTCAACCCTCGCAGCGGCTACGTGAGCACAAAAGAGGCAAATAAGACCGTGACCCTTTCTGAGGCCATTACGAGAAAGATCGTTGATCCAAGGTCAGCCAAGGTCATCGCTGATCCGGCTGAGCCGTCCATTACCCTGGATATTTCTGAGGCAATGAATAGCACCATCATGGATTCAACGGGCAAACTTACTGACCCAGTATCGGGTGCTTTGCTGAATTACCAGGAAGCCGTCAGAAAGGGCTTGATAATTGAAGTATCAGTCAAGCAAGAACCCACCAAAAAGAAAACCATCACCACGGAAGTGACGCAATTGGCCGTTGACGCAGTGACGCACCCTGTGACGCAACGTGACGTCAGCCTGGCCGTTGCTATTGACGATGGGGTCATAAGCACGGGCGCAGGGATGTACATTAACCCACAAACAGGAGATGCAATGCAATTGGATGCGGCATATACTGGTGATCTGATTCGAGGAGAAGTCATCAATGTGCACAGGTAAATAATACACAGAGCGTCACATGAATGTGCTGATAAGCCTCATAGATAATGTGAATGTGAACGAGTGTCATTTGAATTACAATGTATCTTCGTCCCAGCGATTTCCTGGTGCGTTGGTTAAAAAATATGTACATTGTAGTTTATAGTTAACTAGTTATTATAGTTACCTGAAGGATTGACCACCTGAAGTTGTTTAAAACATCTACTATGTACATGTTTTTTTTTAGAAGGGATGTGAGCAATTGTCAAATGTGTTTGTATTTATTATGTTTGCAGGACTTCTGAAGAAGTGCTGATCCGCACAACCAAAGAACAAAAGGTGCTTGGAGCCATGGGCGAGGTTTCAATGGTGATCGACCCAGAAACCAAACAGCCCATTTCTCTTGAAGACGCGAGAAGAAAAGGAATCTTGGATGAAGCTGCGGGTGTATACCGCGATCCTAGAACAGGTATGTTTATTTCATTTTCGAGATTCTATTCATAATCTTTATATTTACTCGGTGAACCAAAACTTTTTACGTACATTGTCAATATTACCGAAGCAAGACATTATTTGAATGGTTGAAATTGGTATCGTTCTTTATAATGCTTAAATGTCTTCTTTGAAATATTCGAATTCTATGTGTAAAGTTCTAGAATCCAGGACGATTTGAATGTATAACCTCAGACTATTAGCATACATGTACATTCTTCATTTTCTCTTTCTTCACAGGCGAGACTATCCCCCTTGAGGACGCCTTGGAACTGGAGCTTGTAACCTTGCGTACCAAGAGTACCGTTGACATGCACAAGAGTTCCAGCAGTACCCTCAAGCACCTGCACGTCAAGCAGGTGATGGACACGCGCAGCAGGGACTTCCTGCCGCTCACCGACGCTATTGCCCAAGGCATCTTTGATGACAAAACCGGTATGTCATGGTTCAATAATGTTGATACTTACATGTATGTTATTTAATGGTAGATTTGATTGATTGATATGTGAGTATGTATCAACACGTATCTATCTAAAAACACCGCCAGCATGACACTTCTATCATGTAGGAAGGTTGAATATATACAAAATAATCTAAATTGAATACGCAATTTATACGCAGCACCTTTCAATGATTGTGAAAAGGATTCCTCAAACGAAACTCATAAATCATCCACAATGCAATAAACATACATTTTTTGAAGAAAAAAAAATAATAACCATAAACCTAATCAATCGTTTTACTCAAACCAGGTGAAGTGATCGACGCCGTAACAGGCCGACGCTACTCGGTCTCCGAGGCAACGCGTCTCGGTCTCGTTCGCGTGGAAGTGACGGAAACCGTGGAAGACCAGGCAGCCGCCGACGGCGACAAGACCTTTAATATCGCTGGGGTCAAGGACACCAAAAGTGGCAAGATTCTAGACCCAGTCGAGGTAATATTTGTGTTTTGACTGAATCGTAATACTTGTACATAAATCATGCATTTGTATCTTAATCCAAAAGGTTATGGCGATTCTATATTAGAGTGAAATATTATCTTATGTGTAACTTTGAATTGGGCCACTATTGTCAGCAAACATGAACACAATACTTATCGTTTGTAAAGGCATGAATGCTTTGACCACGTACCGTATATTCTTCTGTTGTATTCTGAATAGATATCTCTATCACTTCAAAATTCAAAACCCTATTTTGCTCTATATTAACAGGCTGAGCGTCGCGGCGTTTTGGACATGCAACGCGAAGTCTTCATCGACCAACTCACAATGCGCGAACTTCCCCTTATAGAAGCCATGCGCCAGGGCTTCATCGTGTCTGAAGAGGGCGTGCGTATCGACTCAAGTACTACAATCACCACAAAGACAAAGCACGAAAAACTCAGCTTTAGTATCAAAGCCGTTATTGATGCCCAAACAGGCGTGGAATACGCGCCCACGGAAGCACTGCAGAGGGGCGTGCTGGACCTGCAAAAGGGCCTGTATTTGAGCACGAAGACCAATGAGTGGATGAGTATTCAGACGGCGTATGATCGCGGGTTTATTTTGGCGGAACAGACGGATGATTTGGATGGAACGACAACCAGTACGGAGAAGCCGATCAATATCAAGGCATGTTTAGATACACAGAAGCATGAAGAGGTATCCGTACAGGAATCCATCGCGAGGGGAATACTCGACGCTGGGATAACACGTTACAGGAACCTCAAAACCGGCGAATACCTGTCGATCCAAGTCGCCATTGATAAGGGACTTATTATTATCGACGACCTTATTGCACCTACCTCAAAACGCGGTGTCAAAGGAGCGAAATCATACAGCATCAAATCGGTCATTGACCCGCGTAGTGGAGAAGAGATTCCTATTGGTGATGCGGTCAGGCATCATATCGTTGACAAAGCACAAGGCACTTACTACAATATGGCGACCGAGGAGAAGATTCCGATGGAGGAAGCCATAAAGAAAGGACTGATTATCACTGAACCTATAGAAGTGGCCGGCCGCACTGAGGCGTTCCTCGAATACCCAGGCATGCCGCGGACAACTATGTATAAATTGGTATCGATCCAAGATCCGATGACAGGCAAATGGTATGATCCCATTGAAGCCGAAAGACGTGGCTTGGTGAACAAACTGCAGGGGATTTACATTCAACCCATAACGGGCAAGAAGATGCCCGTGTCGCAAGCTATAAGAAGAGGACTGATTCGCGCGGAAGAAATCGAGGTTTCCGATTATGCGGAATTACCGGAAGATGAGCCGATCTACGCGACCATGGAAGCTATGCAGGAACAGGAATCGCTGCATATTGACGTTGTCATAGATACGCGAACAGGTGAGGAGATCGCGCTTGTGGAGGCCTACCGCCGAGGCATTATTGATCCTGTGTCGGGTTGCTTCATCGACAAGTTGACTGACTCCAAATATACACTCACAGACGCCCTGAGCCGTGGTTACGTTCGCGCTCATATGCGGCGCAGCGATAGTTCTTACATCCGGTGGCAACCCACCAAGACGCTCTACGTCATAGGTGTCATGGATCCACAAACCGATGTTGAGTTAAGCATTCGAGAAGCAGTTTTGAAAGGCCTGCTAGAAATCCAACGCAATGAATTCATCGATCCCGTTTCCGGTCGCCGCATGCCGCTACCGGAAGCCTCACGATCTGGCCACCTGATCATCGACGCCACCAACAGCGATCTATCTTTCGACGAAGACGACAAGATCGAGTTTGTGATTTCGGCTCCTGGCAGTGGCGGTGTCCCGAAATCGACCAACTATTCGACGTCGACCTCAGTAAGTCGATTCGATACAACAACCGAAGGCGACATTACCCTTGATACCACAACGCGCGATGGGTTGATTTCGTATAACCGCGCGCTGCAGATGGGACTGATCAACGAAGAGAAAGGCACGTTCACCGACCGTCACACGGGCGATGTCATGGATCTGAGCATTGCCATAAAGGAGAACCTCATCTATGACGTACCTATCAAATTCGCCAAGGAGGGAACAACGGAAGTGATCACCAAGACGAAGGAATCGGTTGTCAAGTACAATTTCGGGGTCACTGATCAAGAAGAGAAAGAGCCGGAGCCCTCCTTGAACGGGTACGAATCTGAGAGCACCGAAAAGAGCG
>LQRL01078799.1:0-12454 GCA_001703475.1 Hydroides elegans | reverse complement strand
AAAAGTATAATCATGTTCCTAGCCTGGAATCAGAACAGCATTTGAAAAGGGACTGAAATATGCTTGATATTTAACATAAAAGGAATAAAACTTCAGGATTCGTGATGAAATATAAGCATCAACATGTTGATGTGAAAAATTAAGTTAATATTGATGAAGCATTAATGGATAGAATCGACGAAATGCCAAGTTTAAAGCAGATGTATGGAGTTATCAACGACATGGAAAATTGTGAATATAATGCATTCAAAGGGGCGAAGAAATCGAAAGTGTCTATAACATAATACGACCAAATTGAAAAAAATATGTCCAAAGACTCATTTGAATAACATCAAGTGACTTCGGACGTATTCTTATTCTATACGAAAAGGTAGGGAGATTGTTTCGAAAATAGCCGTTTTACGCAACGTTACGTAAAGTTACGCAAACGTTACGCAAATATAGTTCACGCTGCAAACACGAAAAAGTGTTCGAAAAATGCGGAAATTCATGCAATAAAAGGAACAAAAACCTCAGGATCCTAATCAAAATGGTTATTGGCCCTCGGGATAGGGAAAAGTAATGCCCGCGCCCTTCGGGCTTGGGCATTACTTTTCCCTATCCCTCGGGCCAATAACCATTTTGATTAGGACCCTTCGGTTATTATTCCATATATATATGTATATGTTATTTTATATTACATTGTTTAAATATAATGCCGTATATGAAATGTGATAGGTCAATAACAACATTTTGTGGTCATATCAAAAATACGTCGAATCTTTATATAAATCATAACTTATTTTTAATGGAGAAAAGCCGACAATAATTCTTATTGCTGTAGATAATGTATACAGATAGAATGAAGATATGATTAAATGTAAAATATCTATTCAAAATAAAACTTTTTTTGGTACGGAAGTCGTCATTTGGCATTTTTAGCATTTTATAAACAATAAAATTTTCTTAAAACTTAAAATTCTCTAAGTTTGATCAGTTACCATTTTGGAAAGGACTCTTCGGGTGTTATTCTTTAAAGCGCACGCTGTTTTTGACTTTCCAAGTTCCAGTATTTATTTGCTATTTGAAAACTCAAATGAGTAGCTTTTTAAAACGCAATGAGTTTCCCAAAAGGCAAATAACCATTTCCTAATTGCTTTTTTTTCAGGCACAGCTACCCCTTTCCGGTCAATTACCATTTTTTGCGTATACGCTGGTTTGGCAGTTATTTTCGCGTTTATCTATATGCTGACGTTTGTCTCGGCTTGTATGGTGTACGCCGGAAGACTCGAGGCTAGCAATAGGAATCCAATCTATTGTGTGAAAGTGCTGCCGAAGGAACACGCAAGTAAGTATAGCCAATTCATTTCACGTTTGAAACAATATTCCGGGCAATCTGACCCGGGCAATATAACTTTTAATATTGCCCGCTGTTTACGACTCCATATATGTCCTTACTCTGATACTGATAGTTCATGTAATAAACGAAATAAAATCCCTAGGGACCAAAATAAAACTACCTGGATTTCCTTAAGATGCATAGAAAAATCAAACACAATAAATTCCATGACTTTAAGGTCCGTTCAGTATGAAAGTTTAGCGCATATTTTATACGCGAACAATTTAAAAAGTGTTCACAAAGTGTTTACAACCTGTTCACAATGAAGTGAATTTGCGCGCTATGTTTAGGTCTATTTTAATAGGTTTAAGCATTGCCATCGTTGATAAATTTGATATTTTCAATAATAATCCCTAATTGGTTTGATATCTACGTTTTGGTGAAATGAAACAATGAGCGATCGCACATCGAATCTTCGAAAATAACCAGATGTATTTGTCATGTTTAAGTACAATTATAGCGACAGGTTTTTTTTGGCCATTGTTTGGATTAAATGAATATTCGCGTTTGTACTGAACATTCGGACTGTCTTGATCGCGTGTCAATCGCGCTTCTCAATATGAGCTAGAAATTTGGAATTTGGCACACATTTAGTCTATATCATAGATAATAGTTCATCAACTCTTTTTTATTTATGGTAATTTTGAAAATTCACGATTGGGAAGTGATTTCGCGACTAATCGGTTTTTAATCCCGAAAAATTCTTACTGAACGGACCTAAATACACAATAAATACACAAGTGAGGAATATTATTTATAATCAAACTCATATAACTTATGTTTTTTATACTCATACCATTTGGTAGTCCTAATCACGGGGGTGGGGGGGGGGGGCTTTGCCATTACCTGTCAATTTGCATTTAAATTCAGTAACCTTTAGATTAAACATATCAATAATATTTTTCTTGTATTTTCAACAGAGGCAGAAGGCAAATCCAAAGCCTACATCCTTCTCTGCGCCGGTGGAAGCATTGAACAACATGAAGAACCAACAGCGCATGTCTCAACCATTCAAGTGCCGAAAAATCCCGATTCGCAAATCGCGAAAAATGCCGAGAAGAACGTAAACAACGAAAATGGCGGAAGTGACCTAGAAATGAGCCAATCAGCGGTCTCGAATTCAACGCATGCGCAAACGACTGCGCAGAACGACGAAAATGATGGAATCTTACTTCCGTTTCTGAATAAATTCCTTGGCACTACTTTTGCTTTGTTTCTAATGCGTAAACCGGTCAAAATAGGTGTCATTGCGACCTATCTTACATTGTTGTCACTTGCCATATATGGTATAACGATTGTTGAGGAGGGTCTTGAACGTAAGCTTTTAGTTCCGAGTGATTCGTATTATCGTGACTACCAGGACAAATATGAGCGCGATTTCTTTAAAACCTACGGTCCCATGGTGATGATAGGAGTTGACGAACCGGTCGATTATACAACGGCTTATGGAAGAATGAAGATCAGGGAATTAATAAGGGATTTTAAGAGTGATAGTCGTGTTTTAAAAGGGGAGGAATTCACCATTTCTTGGCTCGATACGTATGAGAATTTTCTTATCGCTTCTGATATCGATATTAATAACCTAACTATGCCTGAGTTTATCAACATATTGCGAAACGATTTTCTTCCTGATCCCCTCTATATACGTTTCACGCTCGACATCACGTTTAATGCGGAATACACGGAAATCCCCGCCGCCCGCTTTTACGTCCAATCAAAAAGCGTCAAAGAACAAAATGACGCTGAAAAGCTATTAATAGACTCACGTGACACCGCCGATGACGCAAAATTAGACGTAGAAGTTTTCGCGCCAGATTATGTATACGTTGACGCATATCCCATGATCTTACCGGTAACCCTACAGAACCTTGGTTTAGCTATTGGGTCCATGATGATTATAGCTTTTATTATGATACCCAGCTTGGCAACCGTATTCTGGGTTACGCTATCGGTTTTATCCATAATTGTTTGCGTTTTTGGTTTCATGTCGCTCTGGGGTATAAGCTTGGATACTGTATCCATGATTTTGCTTGTGATGAGTATTGGTTTTTCCGTTGATTTTGCTGCCCATATTTCCTATCATTTTGTTGCCAGCAAATCAGATGACCCCATTGAAAAAGTCAAGGACGCCCTGGGTTATCTAGGCACGCCCATTTTCCAAGGGGCGGGGTCAACCATCTTAGGCGTTCTCGCATTGGCTGGTTCGAAATCGTATATCTATACGAGTTTTTTCAAGGTTGTCTTTCTGGTGCAGGCCTTTGGGTTTTTCCATGCCATATTCTTGCTGCCGGTTGTGCTGACGACGTTTGATTTTAGCTTTTGCGCTAAAAAGTGGAAGAAAATGCGGGGAGGGCGGGAGTTTAGTACGGAGAGCACTGGACAGACTAACAAGGCTTTTGAAAATGTTATCTAGACCATATTTTTTTATTTGACTGTAAAGCTAATTAGTGTATCCAAAGGCATAAAATGTGATATAGATTAACATTTGACTAATGGTTTTTAATTCAAACCGTATGTTCTCGAAACTCTACATTTAGTTGTTAGTTAATCGTTTTGACAGTGTACCTAAATCCATATATTAACATCTAATACCTAAATTGTATCAATTTCATAAAGTTTTAGAAAGAATTAGATGTTATAGAAAAATGAGAATTCAATTAAAAATCCCTTGTTGACAATTATGTTTTAAGTATTAGAAAATTTATTTTGTCTGCATCGTAACCATCTTTGAACAATTTATCATGTAAAATCAAAACAGCTTTTTACCGAATTGTAATCCAGTAAATATGTATTCGTCAATATAAACATCTACAATATCTTATCTAAATATTTTATTTACTTTTGTGTTGATTGTTGTTTGTTTGTTTTTATGTTGTTGTTGACTGAAATTTAATTATATGTTCATGATTTTTGATCGAGCAAACAATTGCACTTGTCCACGTTGTCAACGGCATTCCCGTAAACACAAAGAGACACATCGGCAAATATTATCAGAAGTACCCAACAAACGATGTTTAGAAGTCGTTGAAAAGACTTGTGAAAAAGATTTGTATAAATCTTAAATCGATACAATGTTATTCAATCATATAAACACGTAATTCAGTGTTTTTCAGCAAGGAAAATAAAAAAAAGAACTTTGCCAGCAAGATATTGCTAACATGCAATGTACCTATGAAAGCTTAAATCTAGTATATTCCAATATGTCAACACAAAATTGCTCCGAACGTTATTTGTTTCGTTTGTAGAGTTCATGTTACTAACAATATTCCTTGAAATGAAATACATCTTAATTAAACACGTTTTTTTCCTATTTTGGATAACTTGCCAAAGAAGATTTTTCAATAGAATATATTTATGACAGAATGATTTATTGAGTCCTCTCTTTAACCTTACCTTTACATTCAAAGTGAATTAATTGGTAAAAGCGTAAGGGAAGCGTAGGCCACAAGGGAAACTACGTTGAACATAGACGCATTCATAGAATATTCGTACAAAATCAGGTCACTTTCGAGTTGGGCCCTGGTTGTTTCTTTAATGGTAAGGTTTATTCCAATGATACCCTGATTTATTCTTACATTATCTATTTAACTATCCAATTGAGTAAAATCAGTTGAATATATAGTACGACTACTGAGTGATTGACCCTCAAAATGTATGACTCAAAATCGGACGCATCAAATATTCAGACAGCGTGTATCTAATATTCGGACATATTGTCATAAAGTGTTAACCTTCCAATTACTGCAAGCGAATACCTTGTGATATCTTTTTTCTCGACTTTTAACAAGTATTTTAATAAGTTGAAAGGCTTTTTGGACCAAAAGCAACTTGCATATATCGATTTAACTTATAACCTTAACATCCCTCATGCCTCCTTTTTACCGTCAACCAGTCATGAGGTTTATATTGAATGGTTAGTCTTGTAAAATTTCATGATCGGCATTTATTTTGTTGGACATTTATATTTTGTGTGATTTTCGAATGAAATAAGCCGCAAATACCCCCCCCCCCGTATTTGACCATGACAATATTGAAAATCTATACATATAACATGACATAACACAAACACATTTTACTTAATATTATGTTACATACATCAAAAGCGTATCCCGTGTAAATGAATGCAAGACTGATTTAAGATAACCGCCTCTTGGCAAGTGTATACATACCAACCAAGGGAGGTCATGAGATTAATATATGTTATTCATATATTTATTCATCCAACATTATTGCTCTTAACAATGAAAATGCATTTTTGTTCAACATTCCTCAAAACAAATCAAAAATCAATTTCTTGAGAAAATGAAATAGATATCCTCATTGCTAGCCATCGAACACTCCATTGAATATTTCCAGTTTCTATCCCAGTCATAATACGGTCCATTTAGCCCTTCGTCAGCGACCAAGCGTTGGTTGAAATCCACAAGCATTTTATTGCCATCAATTGTATAATTAAGCCGTGAGCTGAGTGGATTAGTATTATTAGCGGGTTCTGGTATCAATTCGTTGCCTTCTGTATCCCAAGCCATGATGTAACCTGAAATGTGATATATTATATAATTTGTATCTTCTCTGATATATTCTAACATAAACAATAGATAAATGTTATGTCGTCAAACGCTTACTTAACTATTAACTATGACATATAGAAAAGTATAAAATACAAAATGTATCTATTGATAAATGTTGTGGTTGTAATATCATAGTGACTAGCATAATTCCTAAAACACGCGTTTAATATGATTAAATTGTCGCATTGCCTGATAGTGCATTTTGAAGTCTTTAGCAGTCTTCCGGAAAATTAGTATGTTTTGCTCTACGTCATAAAGGAACACATAATTTTCATACTTATTTTATTAGCATATAATTTCATTAAAAACATCATTTCATTATATTTCATTATTCTTACCTAGGACTGTTTTCGAATTCTTGCTCCTCAGTATTGTATAAAATAAATTATATTGAAAAGATGTCGAACAGGTTATCGGCAAACAGCAATTATATTAATAGCAGTTTAAAGCTTTGTAAGCGTACGTGGATTGTAAAAGAAAATAATAAAGACACATAGCTTTGTAAGCGTACGTGGATTGTAAAATAAAATACAAAAGACACAGTGGAACTCTGGAAGTAGTAGTTATTGATCTATTCCTACCTTATAATCAATAAACTAAAGGGATCAAATATATATTATTTTTATTCAATTTACAAAAAAAAAGTTATATTTCAAAGTAATCAAAATGTTATTATCTTTAATGTTTAATTACCTGCTTTCGTGAGTTGTTTTGAATAACACAATATCATAAACTTGCCACATTGCCTGATTTCGCATTGTATAGTCTTACAAAGTCCTTCATTAAATAATCATTTGTGTTCTTTATCATATAAGAGCCTCTCGGCTCACTCGTTAGATGTGAATAATGTTATATTTATAAATATGATTAAATTGTCGCATTGCCTGATAGTGCATTTTGAAGTCTTTAGCAGTCTTCCGGAAAATTAGTATGTTTTGCTCTACGTCATAAAGGAACACATAATTTTCATACTTCGTTACTATATTACGAACCCAACGAATTTAATTTAACTGCGTATTTGATAACTACACAAATAAAAGTTAAAAAAAATATTTATATGAAGATAAAATTATATCATAATAAAATGCATTGTTATATTGTCTTTGTCAAGCATTTATTCAAACATGTTTACAGAGACATAATGATGATACCAAAACGTCAAAAACCCTATTAAAACATATGGCAAAAATACATGAATTGAACCTCGGCGAGGGTCAACCGGAACAGGCTGGGTTCGGAGGTGACATCGAAATGGCTTTCTTATTGGGGTTCATATGAATGTTTTCCAGACAAACGTCTTTTTGATGGTTAACCATGTCTAGACATTACGACGACGTTTTTATTTTATCCCAAACGAAAACATTTTCCAAAAATAATAACAAAATATATATCAAACCATCTACTTTGTCGTCGAACTGAATCAATTGAAAGTTTGTGTGCAGTAAGTTAGAATGTTGAACAACTACACCTACTTTTATTTCAAATATCTAAAATATATCATCATAAACATGTTATTCCTCATTAGCCTTATTTGTTTTGCTCAAATGCAATCATTAAGGTCTTATTTCCTTTAATATAGTTCATATTAATTGTCACTTTTCCTGACTTTGGGCCCTTTTGTCCTAAGAAGTCTTTTAGAGCATATCTTAAATGTCATATATCATACGGTATTTTGATAAATAATGTGTTTCGTTTTTGTCATGTTAAACGCATTATGTCTCTGTATTATATGGCTTTGTTATTATAAGCTACTATGATGAATGTTACCTACTTTTGCTAACAATTAATGTTGTTTTTATTAAAGCATGTTTTCCCAGGGACAAATTCAATCTCATAACAAATACTTAAGCAAATCACATAATTTCAATCATTATTGTTCTATAATTAATGAAAATGATTTAATGTATTGGAATAAAAGGCAAGACCATGACTTGATCTTAACTTAAATCTTTTAAGACCCTCCCAATTATGTTTTATTAAAATTATACAATATATTGGTCATTTTTGTTGTAGCATTATCTCAGTGCCTCTAATTATTACCTATTATGCTGATCATGTGGGGTTCATCATGATAATGGACTAACCATTGGTAATAAACGTATTGGTTTCTTTGAAAAAGTAAACATTATACTTACGAGATAATCTTTTGCCAAACTCGTTTTAATATACTCAAACGCCGATCCGAAATTGACAAGAAAAGTAAGTTTTATGTAAAGCTAATGCAACACTAAATGGATAAAGTCGAAACAAAATTTAATCAACATTTTTAATTATAGATTGTTGGGTTTCTTAATGTTACCAAATACCAATAACGTCAGAAAATACTATATAGCCGTCATTATCAACGTCTAAACAGATAAGAATTAGTTTGTCAGGAAGCCGTTTACGGTAAGTGTGAATTACATTTTAATGAGAAAGTTGAATATTATTTTAAAATAAACAAGCCACATTTCGAAGAAATTATACTTTTTTAATGAGATATTTTTGGTGATTATGTTTATATAGAAACAATTCTAAATCAATAATTGCAGAAACGTTGAAATAATTTTGCAATTAAAATTTACGAGAACATGCATTTAAATCATCTACTGTGCATTCATTTTGCTTAGGATAAAGTTTTCGTTTTTTTTTATATTCGTTAAATGTTATATTATGATCTCGGCATTTTTATTGAAATAGATTGAGAGCTTCTAAGATACGATTCTAAACTTAAGCTTTTCAACAGGACATCATATACTGTTGTTGATTTAAATATGGTTTCAAATAACATATTTCTCATTGTAATAATTGTTTGTTTCCTTTTCAAATAATTTCTTAGATACAAATTTAAAATTTGCATTCCAACAGCATGTAATATACAATGATTCATTAAAATACAATACACAGCATGTATCTCATAGCAACAACTGTATTTTTTCTTTTTCAAATCGTTTCTAAGATACATATTTTAACGTTTGCATTCCAAAAATATATATACTTAACTACAAAAGAAGTGCCCGGTCATTTTATATACATATTTTTTCATTATATCAGAAGTGGAACAAATTAACACACCTTGGTTAGTTTCAGGTATGTTTATTTTAGATGATCTCACAAACCTAGCAATCTGGAATCCGTTTGACGATTATCTCGCTTATTAATTTTTGTGTGACATGCCTCGCAGAGAACATCGTAAAATGTCGGAAAAACGTGTTTTTGACGCTTTATTGCGAAAACAGTCTCAATTACATTACACAATAAAAGCGGTATGGTATTTGGATAGATAACATGCCCTTTACTCGGTGAATTGTTCTTTTAATTTTATTTGTTCCACAACCTAACCGTTATTCTCGAATAAACTCGGTAAGTTGGAAAAGGAATAATTTAACCGGGTTATATTGACGAAAACTGACTTTGTCAATGTTAAAATCAAGGGTGTGCGGAATAGAAATTTATACCAAAAGGCCGTTGCTGTTCTCGTTTACAATATATACTACATCGCGAAATGCATAGAAAATACGCTCGATATGGGCGCGGTTTCGCGCAATCAACAGATTATTAGGTGAATACGCTTTAAATAGATAAGAACAGTGTAATCTAGAGTAACGAGTCCTTACTAACTCTTTAACAGTGATTTTAGCCGCGTTATCACTCCTAAATTGAGTAGAATACTTCGTTCTGTTTTAGAGGCATACGCCTGTGCGCACCATTGCTATAAGGCTATGGCGTGGAAATCGGCCATTGGGTTCTTTTGGAAATGCACGACATGTGTGTTATATTGATGGAAAACGCAAGCTTCAGATTTACCAAACGTTCATTTACCGTGATTTTTCGACCAATATCGTGCTTCAATATAACCAAAAACTAAGCGAAACGTAATTTCAAAAACCATTGTAGAATCATTTATAGAGTATTAAAATACTAGTGAATGCACGTTTTGACATTTTCAAAATGTTTTTCGAATAATTGTTCAAAAGCTGGTACTTCCGGTGCCTTGGGTAGGGCCATTCGCGAAATACTTTTATTAACTCCAGCGACCGCCCTTGCTGGTTTGAATTTGTGAATATGCTACTTAAGAGTTCGAATGTACCAATTACCTGTGAAAGTTAAGGCTGGATCCATATATGTCGATGAATCTTAGAGGTTTGTTACTCGCTATTTGTTCGTTCATTTTAAATAGTTCACCGAATCGTCAATAGGAAGTTAATGCTCCTAAAAACTTCTTAAACTCACATTAAGTGCTGTTTAATTTGGTAAATAATTGATAAAAATCTACTTTTACACAGCATATATCCCATTGCAACTTTTTCAAATTGTTTCTTAGATACAATTTTAAACGTATGTTCCTCAACAGAACATCATAAACTGCGATTGATTTAAAGATGGTTTCAAACAACATATATATCATTGTAATTACTTTGTGCTTCTCCGCAGGTAAGATTTATGCCATATTTATGTTTAAGAATATTAGCGTACAATAATCAGAATTGAATGTGATAACAGCCTAACTTGTGCAAATTTACATTGAAATACATTTTTGTATATTCTGAGACAGCGTCTCAATGTAAACTCTATCGTTAAGGCTTCGTACACCTGTCAATGTATCATTTTGATTTATTATATGTTGGGGTTCTAACTAGTCTTTTGATTGGTCGAGAGCACGTCAACATTCCTCAATGTTGACTTGCTTAGAAATTGTTGCATGAAATGTTATCCGAGTAATGTAAACAAAGAATATTTTTCATTATTACACTTTTTATTTTCGATGAATTATCGTAGTTTTCATTCCAAATCTGTAAATTCATTAAAACACTGTCATAATTAATAACTCTACATTTATAGATTGTATTTTGCAATCGCGGTTTGCGCGAGAACTCGATGGTGTAGCGGTTAATGTACGTGCCTACGGATGGACAGGTCCCGAGTTCCAGCCCAATCAGTGGCACATTTTTATTTTTAAATCAAAAGTTAAAGATCAAGAATTAGTAAATATCAATTGTTTTAAAGACATAATTTGATAATAAAGTGTAATATATTGCCCAATTTAAATAATGTAAAAGTATCGTGTTCATCGCTCTACAGACTGAGCTAAAGAGGACAACTGAATGTTGCGAAATAGAATTATGTATTTAAATATTTTAATAATAAAAACATATAATAAAGCATATGTTGACTTGTTTTCCAGTGAAGGTGCGATTATTCGAAAGCAATGAATATAAAAACCTTATAAATGGAGAAGTCAGCTTAGTTGTTCGCACTTATAATGGTCAACATGAGTTATCTGAAATACGATCCAGATCCGATAGAAATGTAGATGTGTCTGTGAACGGGTATTGTATGGCGATTCCTTGTAAGAGTGTATGGAGCAAGAATCCGGAAACAGTCCGAGGTAAGAATAATGAAATGTAATGAAAATGATGTTATAAATAAAATAATGTGATAAAATAAGTTGACTTTACGTGTCTGTTTCTATATGAATCATGGACGATTTTTTTAGTCATTACGATATTGCAACCTCAACATTCATCTATTGAAACATTTTTTTTTTGTTTTCGGTGGCGGGGCATACCCTATTTTTTTATATAACTGGGCAGCCCCCTTTATTTCCATTTACATAGTATACAGTTCACAATAACAAACAATAATAGTTCACAATTAGCAATAATTAACATAATGTATTCGTTGCTTTACGATATACATAATCAATTTACATATTTTGACATCTTGTATACACATGAATTATCATATTTTCACTTTAAAGTGTTAACCTTTCTTTGTTTTGCATTTTCATTGCATTATACTATATAAGACATATAAAACATGAGAACAATATCAATTACAGTTTCAAATATTGGATTAGATAGATTTTATAAATTTTACATTTTCATTGCATTATACTTTGTAAGACATATAAAACATGAAAATCAATATCAATTACAGTTTCACATATTGAATTAGATAGATTTGTATATATTTAATATTTTCTAATATTAATACATTCAATTATGAGAGGCTGCTGAGTTATACTGGCAAAGGTACCAAAGAAGATAGCCGTTGGTACTTAAGCCATATTTTTCTACTTATATAGAGTTCATTTACTCAGAAAATCACATTCATTCATTCTTTCAGTCTACATGTTTTGGGGAACACGCTGCTGTATTTTTAATCAATATGTTATGTATGGTTTAACTTGTGTGGATGGTAATTCTAGTTCAGGAACTAGGATTCCATGTCAAGTAAATGGATATATGCATTCCATTTTGTATTAAATGATCGGGATGGTAATCTTTCCTTTTCAATTTTTATTCTAAATTTTATTTCAGAGATTATTCTATAGACATTCAATTCGATGCCGTAAAATCTAGATGACCATATTAGCCGTTTTATTATAAGAAACATCAATGTTTCGGCTTTGTTGCTATTTCAAAATATAAAATCAATAACTTTCATGCAATTTGTTCGCAGAGCTCGAAGAACTTGCTTTAATAGCTTGACAGTTTCTGGGCAATTGGCATATAAGTGTAAG
>LQRL01078795.1:43403-54329 GCA_001703475.1 Hydroides elegans | reverse complement strand
TTGTGGCAAAGCTCTCAAGCGCATTTGGTAAGCAATGGTTAACTAATCAGATTATTCATATTTGTTCCTACCCTATACAGGGCATAGAGATAAACAACAACATTTTTAAACGGCAACTATTTCGTTGAAAAAAAAACCGGATATACTTTACATTTCAATATATCGTTTATATCATTCACATTTTACACTGAAAATGTATGAATGGTATGGTAATTTGGTAATAATAATTTTGTAATCATATTCTAATGTCATATCAATTATATAGCTGGATTGTCACAATAAACAATAAAAAAAGCTAGAAAAACAGAAAACGTGTTTTTTCCTTTTATCCCTCATTGATATTTATATTTCTAAGATGATCTAGATCTACGTAACTATTGCCATAATTTTTATCAGTGATTCAATACCAAACATAAATTGAACTATAATATTTTTATGAACCATACTAAACAAAAGTTCATAATAACTTATTTAAACTGCTGATGTTTTCATTGGTTTTGCAGAGGTGTATATTGCTAAAGGAAAACAGATGCGTTTCGACGATGTAAGTTACATTTATGCAAAATTAGAATAACAGAATTCTTAATACTTTCATACTTACAATTGCATCTTTTTTATTGAAATTTTGGTGTGATGCATTTAGTAAACATATCTATCTATTTGTTGGTGAACTGAGTTTGTAGAAAATATTTCAAGCTAGATACATAATATTTATTTTAATATATATATCTTATAAGATATAATTGTGATTTCGAATAAAAATTCAGATTTAGAATCAGGATTTTGACATGCAAGTTCATTCAAATGCATTGCTATGTTAGGAAAGCAATCATACGATTGACATTTTGCTTTCAGTTTCTGGATGTGTGTGTATGCACCTAAGCGCGCCTAGGAGCTGCAAAGAAAAACCTTGTCAAGCAATATAGTTCGCAGCGACATCAGGGTAACCAAGCAATGAAGAATCAACCTTGAATAACTTAGCTATGACTTTAATTTGAACGGAGATCCGTCGCCGTTCATTAAATATATTCATATGAAAACAGTTATTACTGTAGTTTGGACAATATATCACTGAACTTCTTTATTAGATATGATTTTTTTAAAAAATATGATAGATTTTTTAGGTCAACTGTTGATTAGCTATTTAAATTGTATTAGTAAATGCATGTTTGTAAAGTGTCGGAGTACATACTCTTATAGATCCGGACAATTAACATCACGTTAACATTAACATTCAACATTAACATTATGTTTAGACTATATATCTCGTATGTAAGTACATTACATATGTATATAGAAAATAATTGTGATAAAACCAAACTTATAATTTAGGTATATATCTTAGTTGTCAAAATTGCAGAAGTTATTTGAGAGATGTTTAAGATGTGTTGTCCAACTTAAGTAGATTAATAAAATTTGAATCAAAATGTGTTTAAGCGTCACTCTTTTAACACTCATATATGATTTTTCGAAGATTGGAAGTTTTATAATACCATAATATGAATGATAAAAATGTGAACAAGATAAATCTTATTCGGCAGGGAAGCATGAATTGTGCAAATTAAGATTTTGTGAGTTTCCCATAAGGAACAGAAGGAATACAATACATTGAAATCAAAACAACACGGTGTGGAATGGGAAAAACTGGAAATAGTTTGTGTCTTTCCAGACACTTACCCACCCTTTGGGGTTAAATTCGAAGGCAAGGGTTGAATTTGATTGCAACCACACATATCATCAAACGCAAATGATATTCCTCATGAAAAATAATTAAATTTAGGAAACATATTTGGCACTCACCGAATAGGTTTCCATGATTGAGATAATGGCTTAACTCATAACATATCTGATAAGTAATGGTGTTGTTCACAACATCTATAGGAATATTCAGTGCGAAATGAAAATATCAATGAAATCAGCGATGTTAGATTTGTCAGGTTATTTCTTTTGCCATTGCAGAAAATTCCACTTGAGTATGGTCACAACATCAATGGTCAGGTCACATTAAAATTTTTAACTCGCTTTAATTCTTCATAACACGTTTTTTGTCAATATAGGAAACTCGATTTCTAGATACTACCTAAACACTCGCTGCGTGTTTAAAGCTAGGAGTGTTTAAAACTAAACAGTTACTTCAAAAATGGACTAATCCACAAGCAAGACAATATATTTTTTTAGTTTTCTATATGAGCTAATACTGTTTAATTATTACATGTTTGAAAACTTGTGTTGGTAATAAACAGTTCATAAACATAGTGAAAATTTGAGGGCAATAAATTTCTTTTAAATATTTTTCGCATAATTAAGACACGCAGTTTGAACGTATAAATTAGTGAAAACATGTAATAAAAATAATGCTTTATATGTTTTAGGAAGATATGGGAATTTATTGCCCTTGGGAATCGGAATAAGAAGACTTCAGGCTGCTCCTTCGGCATTCCACTTCCCGCGGGCAATAAATTCCCAAATTTTCCTAAAACATATGAAGATTATTATAATAATACATATAATAATAATACATATAATAAGAAAAAAATGCGAACAGCCACACAAAAAAACACTCGCACAAATCCCCATGTACTTAATATGGTCACCAAATATTCTACGCATGCTCTCTTTGGACATGTCATGTGACTTGACAGCAACACACAGCGCCATTACAACAACCGCCTTTCAGCTCGCCTTTTCTCCTCGCATTTTCTCGCCTTTTCTCCTGCTGTCGCTCACTCATATTGCCGCCTTTCCGGTTACCCGCAAAGACTGCTCAGGTGTGACAACCAGAGCAGCTCATATAGGAGGAGGTAAAGGGAGCGGTTGGTGTGTATGAGAGGTGGTGGATGAGTCATGAAACGGTGGCATATTGAATTTATATCGGGATGATTCAAAGACTAAAGAAAGGATGATTATGTTTTTACTCATAAATACAATTTATAATTATGAACCTGTGCGTATGTATATTTTAAATAACTGGTAAACATACATAAACGTATACAGCAATTTCTTTGAAATCGTCCTAGCGGTTCTATTCCATGTTATTACAAAACAAATAACAATGAATAAAAAATCTAGAAATGCATTGTTTCATAACAATGATTCATTAACAGTCATTTTGTTAGTTTAACAAATAAACCAAGAAAACAACGTAGAACCGTTAACACTTGAAAGTTGGTGTCTATGTTACCTGTGATTAATCCCAAGCAGATTGATGTGTCTTTAATGTGAGTGAGTGAAAAGAGTAGTCGGGAACATGAAACAATTGTTATTAACAGCGATTTCTTTTGATTCAAGCTATTACAGTTATAATTCCTGGTAATTGAATTCTTAAGCGAAATAATGAAGTGGGCTTTTAGTTATTGCAATTGCGAGTAGAAGCACATATAATATATAAAAAGCGGATATTTTCTGGGTAAGTCACTTTATTGAACATATAATGTTAAATGCTCCAAGCTAAACAAAAAAAGCTTCTATTTGGGTTTAAATTTCGAGAGCAAATATTTTGTAAATAAAGCTTTTAGCCTACCTTGCAAAAATGGGAGGGATTTTAGCCGGGAGGGTTTTTGGCCTACGACCCTCGGCAGTAAATGTTATGGTAATAACAAAAAAAAGTTGCTTCTCATTAAATTTAGATTCAATGTTTCGAATGCAAATACCCTACGTCAAAGATATAAACCAATGTTTGGATTAGGTTATTTTTTTCTGATAGAACAATCGCATAACCAAATTGGCGAAGTTTGAATAAAAATTAAACGCAATACTAAATCAAATAATTAGCTTGCTTCATAGTTATTATGATTTAGACATTCTTACCCAAAATACAAGATATATATTAACCATAAATTTAGCTATTTTGTTTCTAAAATATTATTTTTAGCAAAATAGTGAACAACGACTTCGTTTTCAACATTTCACTTTGATACTAAACGAACAAAGCCACTTGCATAATGGATTTCAAGAAAACCATGTTAACAATGTTTACAATTACAACATCAACAACAATCCTATTTATTTTATCTAATATAACACATTTGTCGCATTTGAACGTATTTGTAAACACAGACAAAAGTCTTCTACCTTCTTCATTTATGATATTAGAAATGTATCATAAATAGTTGCACACAGGTATTTTCGATATGAATACCTTGGTGATCAATCTTATGTAGATTGACTACATACTGTTTGACAAAGCAAAACACCTGACTTACTTGTGAAACTCATCTGAATATTGATTTGCGACTGAGCAAATCCCAGAATGACATTTCACAGCTCTAGACTGTAGGTTGCATCAAAAACTTTATCCGCGTTCACGTAGAACAAAAACTCTTTAATAATGCGAACAATCGCCTTTTGCATGAACAGAAGGGATAAATTGATATTAATTTTGTTTATACAAATCTGGCTTTCGAGCTCACGGTGATAGAGCGTTTATTGTCGTGCTTTTTAGCTTGTATGAACGCAATCACGCATACATATCACGGGTATAAATGACTGAGCCTAGAAAAAATTCAAACAGAAAGCTCTCGGTGGCCTAGCTAATTTAGTTAGATTTAGATAACTCTACAGACAAAGTCCACTTGGTTCCAACTGTCAGAAAAGTGAAAAAACCGGAGCTATTTTCATTTTAAAATGTGATCAAATAAATAATGCTATCTAATTGGTCAAAGACATTTTTATCGCTGTATTGTCGATGGCTTTCAGAAGAGGGCAAATTCCACAGAGTAAATTCTAGATTTTGAAGATCTAAGGCGTATATGGTTTCAGGATCGTATAGGCTTCTTCATTTCGAACTTCGTAGACTTCTACATTTTCAGGATCGTAGGCATCTATATTTTCATGACCGTAGCCTTCTATTTTTCGAAGACCGTAGACTTTTTTCGAAGATACTTCGAAGACCGTAGACGCTTTACATTTTCAACACTGCAGGCTTCAAGCAATTCTACACTTTCAAGACCGCAAGACCATGGACAGTTCTGAGCCGCCGAGTTTTTCCGAGTCCCAAGTAAGCGGTGGGCTGTTCGGTGGTTTGTGTACAACGCCTTTGGCTCCGAACCAGCGACCGGGTCATCTTGAGATCAACCTGCCTCCCGCCGCACTTCTGGTCGTATTTCTCATGAGTAAGTATTAAAGAAACGTAGTTAAACGTTTAAAGGAACGTAGACTATAGCATTTTCAACAAAAAGTCATGTGAACACATATATTCTGTAGTATAGCAATTACTCCTATGCAGATTATTTTTGAGATAATGCCACTAGTTTTTCTGTCTAGATTTAGTTTAAATATACAGTGGCGCGCACTCCCAACTTCTCGATACAAACGCTAAACGCTAAACGTTAAACGCACAAACGCTAAACGCTAAAGGGTATATAAAAGCCATCATTGTGAGTGCTTATCTTAATTTCTTATATGCCCTTTCATCAAACGCTAAACGCTAAACGTTAAACGCTAAACGCTAAACGTTAAACGCTAAACGTTACACGCTATATTCTGATCTTGCAAACCCTTAAACGTTAAACGCTAAACGCTAATCGTTAGAGAAATCGAGAAGTTAAGCCTGCGCGCCACTGTATATGATTTCTGCTTCAACACTATGATACGAATTGTGTTTATTGTATAAAGTCAGGGTTGGACGAAAGAGGGTGTGGGCAAACTTTAATTTGATTAAAGATATAGCAGCTACGTGACAATAAAATTGTAACTCAAATCCAAGCATCCTGTATCCTGTCTGACATACTGTTGAAATATTGATTATCATCCCACTTATGTCACAGTGCCAAGGCATGATGTCTAAATGCATATTGTGTCATAACTATAACTAAATAAAATATGCTTTTATAAGCGTTTTTTTTTCTCGACAAAATGAGTGGGTGTGCTTTAACCTATCATTTTGCATTTTTGTACACATGTATCCTATACCTGATCTTATAGACATATCATGGGTTCCCCATGTATGTACCCATGTATGTATCAAATCCAGCATTTATAATAGTTCAATTACAATTTATAATTCAAGTTGGTCGGTGGCAACTTTGCATTGATTGATTAAATACTAAATTTAAATATATAGTCCCCCTCACACCCAACAGGTATCCTCTACCTGATCTGGAGCGACAAACGCGCCATGATCCATCGCAACCGCACCTTCCGCTACCTGCAACCGGAACCTCTCTTCACCCCACCGTCACCGTCGCCATTGGAGACCACTGGAGATCTGGAGTCGAGAGATCCGGAGTCGAGCGATGGGGTGGGAGAGCTGAGAGATGGGAATGATGACGGGAGAATCCGCAATACAGCTGCTATGGTAAATGGTTGTGTTGAAATCGATATGCTCTAATCCATGAATGACTCGTGATGGAACAAAATATACCAATAAGTTACTTGATAGACATGAACCTTTTCTGAGCAATTGTATTTAATGTCTTGGAAATTCAAAGATGCTTCTAGCTCGAAAAAGGTGATTCTCGTGTGACAAGGCGGCTCTCGATGGACATTTACTTCGATTAATGTCGAGCAAAATTGTTCTTATCGATAGCGGGCTCGTATATGTAGATTTCGTCATTCATACATAACACATTACCTATTGTCATTATTTCGGTTTAAAGGTGGAGAAGATCATCGGCGAGGGTGACTTCCTGAGCGCCTTCGACCACGAGGTGCTGGCCTCTATCGGCACCTTCTACAACCAGCCACGCACGCTCCTCAAGATCTGCCTGCCCGCCTTCCTGTCGCTTATACTCACTGCAATCACGCTTGTAAGTTACTTGGGAAATGATCTTACAATGCTCAGTGAGAAAATGTAGTTCATTCACATTATGAACATTATGGTATTATATTATGACATTGAATCGACGTCTGCGAGATGGTTTTAGGTAAAGGTATCAGGATTTACCTTTAATACTGCCTAGGGATTCTAGATACTGCCGATCCGAAAACACAATTTCATCGTTAAATGGTATCACATACATTAAAATCGTGACATGCAGGACCAAAAGCAAAATATAGTTCTGTCAAAACCGTCTATTGTACCTTTTATACATTCTATCATCATAACATCATCAGCAGGTGCTTTAACTCGAGACAACTGTATCATTTTGTATAGATATAGATTAAGTTATTATGAGATTTTAATTAACGCGGAACTTTTATACTACATGTATATCCTTTTTACAATATAAAAAAAAACATACAGATGCTGTACCAGCCCATCACCTCGTGTCTCTGGCCTGGCTCGGGCGTGCGACCGGATGTCAACACGGCGATCACGTGTTTTCTCGCACCTGCTGGCCTCATCTACGCACTCTCGTTCGGGTTCACGTTTCAGCAGGTGCTCGAGAAACATCGGGGCGTACTCGCAAAGGTATGTTGATGATGATAAACATAGATTTAAAAAGCGGTATCCACTAAAAAGTACAAATTGTTTATGAACATAATGTGGCCGATATTGTAAGGCAACATAGGACATACGGTTTCCAGTGGAAAACTTGTATCCAATATTTGTTTTGAAAATTATATATATCAAATATCATTTCATATATTAAAACTTTAAATATAAATTGAATAAACGAAAATAAAAGAACAAGCTTTTTTCGATTCGGGGACTGAATGTTGACAAAATCATTGGTATTATGATTGAGGACCTTAAGATAGGATTCGTAAAAATTATATTAATTGAAAAATGACTGAGAAATTGTTTTTCAAGCGTAGGAGCTAGGCTCATATGCAGATACATTGTATATAAAATGATACTAAGCATGTTATGCCAATACTATAAGGATATCTATACGATGACTGCTCGAAGAATTTTAGATGGCTGGTCTTGGTTCTATCACACTGAGTAATTCCATTAGGGTATAGTAATGCTCTGTTAACTTAACACCAAGCATATTTGCTCATATGTAATTCGTATATTCGCAATCAACTGACTGAGTCCGCTATGCTACAGATAAATGGAATGTTGTGATTGATATTTTTCTCGCTATTATGATTTTTTTGTTCATGGATGGTTACCAATGAGACAAGTATTGAACGTTGAACTGACTCAAACCGAATCGATATTGTGATATATATACATGCTCAGTTATCACATGTTGATTAATACAAAATTGAATAAAAAATCAAATATGATTAACACTAACTGGTGTCCATAGATAACAGGCGACCTGAGGGTGTAGTCTTTATTACACAAATTGTAACATCTTTCATATACTCGACAACAAAAGATGTGTCCGGTCATTTTAGGTAAATAGTTTTTCATTGTATCAAAAGTGGAACCAATTAAAACACGTTTGTTAGTTTCAGTTATGATAATTATAGGTAGTCTCGCAAACCTAACAATCTGGAATCCGTTTGACGAGTATCTCGTTCGTTTTATCGAAGGGCTAAGAAACATTGATTTCGATCATCATTCAATGAGTATCGGTAGGAGAGGAAAAGCGCTATATGCTAGAGATAGTATAAAGTTTTCGTAACTCAAAAAACGGTGAGAAATAGTTAATTTCTATGCCACATGCGTCGCAGCGCACATCGTAAAATGTCGGAAAAACGTGCTTTTGGCGCTTAACTGCGAAAACAGTCTTAATCACATTACACAATAAAAGCGGTATGATTTCAAAACAACTCACATGCTCTAAACTCTGTTGATTGCACTTTGAATTCCATTCGCTCCATAGCCTAGCCGTAATTTTCGACTAAACTCGGCAAAATTTGAAAGAGATAACTTAGCCTGGTTATATTGACGGGGCGTTCGAACGAAAACGGTCATTGTCAATATTATCTTCAAGGGTGTGCAAAATATAAAAAAGAAACCAAAAGGCCGTTGCTGTCTTCGTTTTTCATATAAACGATGTCGCGAAATGCATTGAAAATACGCTCGATATAGGCGCGGTTTCGCGTAAACAATCAATTATTGAGTGAATACGCTATAAATAGGTTAGAACATTGTAATATAGAGTTACGAGTTATGAAAAACTGTTTAACGGTCATTTTAGCCGCGTAATCACGTTAAAATTGAGTAGAATACGCCGATCTGTTTATCAAGGCATATGCTTGCGCGCACCATTGCTACGAGGCTTTGGCGTGGAAAAGGTTGTCTTAGACATGCACGAAAATTGTTTTCTTCTTGATGGAAAACTTAAACTACGGATTTAACAAAGGTTCACTAAAGGTGACTTTTCGATCAATATCGTGTTTCGATGTAACCAGAAAATAAGCGAAACGTGATTTCCAAAACGGTTGTAAACCCATTAATGTAGCATTACAAAACCCGTGAAGGCATCATTTGACATATTCAAACAGTTGTTTTGAACAATTGTACTAAAGCTAGCACTTCCGGTGCCTAGCGTCTGACCATTCGCAAGATACTTTGTCAACTCGAGCGATCGCCGCCACTGGCTTGAATGTTTAAATATGCACCTAAAGAGTCCAAATGTACCAATTACCTTTGAAATTTCTGGCAAGATGGTCCAAACATCCATGAAAATGCATATTTGAGGGTTTGTTACTCGCTATTTTGTTCGTTCATTTTCAAGAGTTCACCGAATCGTCGATAGCAAATATAGAGTCGTAAAATCTTCTTAAATGAACTAACATTATGTGCTGTTTAATTTGGTACATAATTGATAAAAATCGACCAAATACTTTTGAAGTTACATAGATTTGAACAACCGGACACTTCTTTTGTTGTCGAGTATATATTGCCTAATATATATTTTGTTTAAACTGGTGCCCATATACATACATGTATAGATCACAGGCGAACTGAGCATGCTCGACCAGCTGGCTACGATGAGTGAGAGCATGCGGCTGCCAACAGTGCGTCACAAGATGGCCACACTTAAAGCAATCAAATCGGAAGTGATCTTCCTCGCCTGCACGATCCAGAAGCGGGATCCAGAGGAGTTTAAGCAGAAGGCGCCCTATAATCTGAAAGGTAATTTTACGAAAAAGGGATATAGGTAGGGGAATGTTCCCATGTCTATGATTGAATAGGAGAAGTAAACAACCAATTATAATCACATCACATGTGGCAGGATAATATGAAAATGGTTTTATTCTGCTGTGTTGAGTAAATATCCATGTAGATGTTACTTAATCAATAGTTTTATATCGTGAATGTATTGAACTTTTATCATGCCTCTCAAACTTACGAATTTAATCATTTTGCTTGCCCTCCCCATATAAAGTGCACATCTGGGGCCTACTTGACGTGCTTCGGGACGCCGCATCGCAGCCTGAGTACAACTTCAATCTCAACAGGATTCTCGCCGATAAAATGCTGAAGTACATGATCGCACTGAACAACATCTGTATCGATCGCCTAGATGTCATGCATGTGCGCATACATCCTCTCAAGTGAGTCTAACCAAACTGGTATGTCCCGACAATACATCGATGTAACTACTCCATATAAAATTGGTTAACAAACCACTTGTATCTCAAATAACTTTTTTATTCTTTGGTCTTTTTAAAATCTAAAAACGGTATATTTTTTGGCAATTTTTGCCACACCTGTCCATTTCTTTTTTAAAATTCTTTGAAATTTTTATAACCAGCCAATAAACAAAATGCATGTTATTCAGCCTATATCCCTTATGCATGGAAACGATGTCATTCAATAGCTCTGCATACATGGTCAAACAGCATTGACAATGCCTTATATGGGATGTTCGCAAAACAGTCAATGTTTATTGGCCTGATTTGGATATGTTTGGGAAATGACCGCCTAGATATGCCGACATTTGTTTATTGTTTGTGTTTTGAAAATCGTTAGATAGAATTCTATCTCGTTTCATTCGCTGACAGATACATTCGATGGTCCAATAACTGAAGTTTTGCCTTGTTTGGCATTCTATTGGCTCTCATTCTTGCTTTTCCAAATATCTACAACCTCCCTTTCGTTGTATCTTATATTATCAACTTACAATAAAGTGACGG
>LQRL01078795.1:28524-43221 GCA_001703475.1 Hydroides elegans | reverse complement strand
TTTGGAAAAACAAATTAAGGTTTATCTAGAATGAAATTTGATAACCAAAGGGATAGTTTTCGTTAGTTGTCGCGTTTGATACGGCATCCAAAGTACAATAAGACGTTTGAATGGAATCTACGTAGATTCCAATGTCAAATGTTTTGATATAAGATAAGGTTTTTGGCGACGGCATTGATCCGCGAGTTTTATTATTACAACGTTATGGAAGCACAACGATCGATCCTCGAGGCGTCATATGAATGTATATTTGCTTTTCACAAACATGTAAAAATGTCAATTATTTTGCAAAACCTCCCAAAGGCATTCAAGATTTGAAACATTAAAGTTACATATCTCATACAATGTAGATGGGTGTTCCTGGAGGTTCTTGGCAGTCTCGTGGTCATAGGCGTCATGCTCGTTGACGCCAACTCGCGACGCCTCGAGCTGACCATGTGCGAAGTGACCATCTTCTCCATCAGCATGCTATGTTACGTGTTGGCTGATCTGGATTCGCCGTTTAATGGATTCTTCAGGTATCGTTAACCAGGCGCGGATTCAGAAAATGTTGAACTGGGGGCGCAAACAGTATAAATTATCAGACTGAAGCGGGGGGCGTGAATTTATTTTTTGGTCTTACATATAAGAGCGAACAGGGGGCGTGCGCCGGCTGCGCCCCCTCTTAATCCGCGCCTGTTAACTGTACAATATCAGTGATATGCATTATATTTTGACCCATGTATTCATTTTTTCCGATCGTATTTAATTTGGGCAAAGTTGTGAAATTAGATTATATATTTACAGGCAAGACAATAAACCATGTTTATTTGACTATATGCGGTGTTTTATGCTTACACTTAATAACTTAGTTCAGTGGCTACTCGGAAGCTATTTGCTTTCGAAAGCTGACAAAATTATGAGTATAAACATATAAACCACAATTTTCGTTCACATACAGAGTTGACCTTGACGTCCTCCCGGAAGTGACGGCACGATTGGAGCGTATGTTCGAAAAGGCCAAACAGGAAGAGGCTGCGAAGACTTTGGTGACTGAGCGCGGAGGTACGGAGAGCGACCGACGCCGAAAGGCTGCTCTGGTCAATAACAACCACATTGAGCCCGATTCAACTACTAAGCTGTAGTTATCAGGTTATAGAACCGGGGACCGTGAGGACATGCGATATTATAAAACATAGTTTGAATATTGGTAGTTTCGACACTTTTCGTTTTGCGTCACAGCGTTGTCAAGAGTAGATGATGATTAGCTTATTTTGAGGCAGCCGAGGAATCACAGTGAGGTTCCTACATGTCTATGACATCACTCTGTCGTTGCCATGAACTCGATCTATTTACTGAGTGCATATATTTTAGATCGAAGATATAACACCCGAGTTCATTTGATTACTTTATTGTCTTTTAAGTGCAGATTGGATTTCAAATTCTTTCAAACGTAATAAAGTGCTTGGTGATGTGATCGATTTATATAAAGCGAGGTAATAGTGTTACGGAAAACTGTTTTAATGCTTCATTCTCTTATTAGTTTCATGAGTGTTAAATTTGGTTGTATTTTTGTTTCTCGAAATCGAAACCTCGTCGTAGGGGATAGTTTACACGACAAAGAACAGACCAATAAAATTATACATATTTTAATATCAGTCGGTAAAAATATAATTTTAAAACGTTATTATAGACGTTCATTTTTATTCGTGCAGTGATAATACAATACAAATACATGTGTACGCTTATTGAAGAATATTAATCACCTTGTAGGAAAAACTCTAGAAGTAAAGACTATATAAGTAAGTGACATATACTATGATAACTACAAAACATAGATCTAAACTACACATTTGAGCACATTTCAGATATAAAATATACACCAAAGTAAAGCATAAATACATCGCAATGATATTGTGCAGTTAAGTATAAGTATCAAAACTGTTGTTTGAATAGAATTAGCACTATGTATACAATGTACAAAATAATTCAGAACATAACATTATCAAACATTGTTGTCTTTAATTGTGTGATCGTTGTGGCAGCAAGTGGAATATAGCGAAATGACATTAAAATTTCTAAATATGTGACGGTTTTTTTAAAAAAAAACTATTTACGCATATCATCGCAATGTCATTTCATCTATTGCAATAATTGATATCGTTAACATAATCGAAATCATAATTTACCCCTCTTGATTTGCAGCATGCAAAATCAAGTCTGTTGCAAACAAAGTTTAAAATGTCAGTTGCGTGTAAGATAGTGTTAAACACATTAACATTTTAAGTAGACCATCGAATATCAAACGTTTTATGAGACTTGGTATTAACCCTAGAAGCATGCCAAAATGTTCAAGCTTTTTTTTTATTATCATAGATGACCAGAACAGATTGACCAGATTTGTGTAGGAGTATATGCGATATAAACTTTGTCAACGCCTATGAAATCAGCCCTTTACATTTAATGTTTCTATTCTGTATCAGCGCTACTACACGAAATTCAAAGGGTGGTGACTGAAAACTCTACGGGATGCTGCATTTATTTATATTCATATTACCGATTTATACGTAACTAGGCGTTTTTGGCTTTTGCTAAGGGTAATTTTCTTAAAGATGCACCCTTGATTATTATACACGTATTAATTACCATGTAGCATTGTACACACTCATTTAAGGAATACGACGAAATGCAACAAGCTTTAAAGATCGTATTATGTATATTATTATAAAGATATATACATTTAGAAATGTTTATAATATTTTTTTTTAAATCTCAAAACAATCTTGCGATTTCTCCAAGAGGACTTCTTTCGGGAACCGACAACGTTTATTATCGATATAAATATAATGTGAACACATATGATTACATGTTTTATAACCATTTTACAAAAAAGTGTATTGTATTGTATGAAATATAAATAAAGCCTTTAACCCATAAACTGTGCTGGTACGATAGCTATCTATATACTCAATTTTCTAAGCTTATGCCACACAACTATACCATAAGGATTTATGCTGAATATAATGCATTCTTCCTCGTCACGTGTTTTATGGTTATGAAATCGAATTCGTATAGCACTCGTCGCGGACATCTTTACCATTCTCATTAAACTGAAAGTAAAGATATCCAGTAAACGCAATCAGTAATATCGCGAGTATAGGCCTAAACATACGACAGAAACAACAACACGTTTCCGTTTGACAACACTCCCGATCTTGGCACCTGATACACTTGTAGCAACAGAAGAAAAACGACATCGCAAGCTTGAGCATAGCGCTTATAAATGTCCCTAGCAACGAGAGGTTAGCAACGGCGTTGTCACGGTAAACGGCGTCGAAAAGGTCACATGGTCCGTCCGCGAAAGCTAAATATAGGATGATGGTGACGGGGAGGTCTTCCCAAGCAAGTAGGAGAAAGGAGACAGTTTCTTGCCAGGACATCAGGCTCTTTTCATCTTCATCTGTGTTTGGGTTTATTCTCTGCGATATGAAACAAAAGGAAAGAAATGATAAGATCAACTTATTCGTCAATTAACTTCCATTTATTATTTGCTGGATCAATAAGAAGGGTTAAGAAAAACAATTCGCTACTTGTGGTTATGATGGATATGGTCATCAGATGGTAAATATCTTTAATGACCTGGTTGAAATTACACTGAAATATAAAAGGTATAAAAGAAACATGTTATATCTATTTCGTTATAAAGAAATACATATACATGTACAAACCTTTGGTCTCTTATTGGGCGTTCCCTCCTCCACCTCACCATCCGTCCACCCGACCATATCAGCCATCAGATGCTTGCGAAAAATCCTGAACGACTCCACCGCATTCCTTAATTCCAACAGAAACAACAGCGATGCAATGGAACAAAAGACACCCAACGCTGTAGTGGTCGAGGCGCCGCGATCGTATTTGTAGAAATTGCGAAAGACGATCCAATCGGCGGTGAGGTCAAAAGTGGCGATGGCGAGGATTATGAGGACGCCGGTGATGCGCCAGACGCCGCAGTAGCCCGTCATTAAGCAGGACATGGTTGTGATCTAGAGGGAGGATATGAAGAATGAGATGTTAATATTATTTCTATAGATACATCTACATGTATATATATAATAGGTCGTTTATTGCGTTGCATGATAGGTTTTGGTATCGATTTTGTCAGACGCCGCAGTAGGCAGGACATGATTGTGGTCTATATTGGAGGAGATAGAACATGTTAATGGAATTCGTAGTGATATATTGTAGGAGTGACAATGATATACTTGCTACTTTAACGCGCATTCTTTTTTTATTTGTTGATATGCAACATGATAGTCGATAATACGTCACATGCCGCACTAGCCCATTATATGAAACTACATGGTTGATTCTGTTTGAGTCAGATACGAATATAATGTGTTTGTTGATATAAATATAATCATCAGTTCTATATTCGTGCGTTGAATTTGATGTTCAATGAACCGACGAAGTAAGCGTAAATCGGTGAACGAATGCCAGGGTAAATGAGTATTGAAAAGTAGTAGTTCGATTATATTAAATACAATCAGCAATTTAGTTATTGCTGAATGTACGATATGGCGAGGGGATGATGTTAGCGATCATCGGAAAAAGTAACACCATAACGTGATCATTAAATGCGTTTATGATTGCCGTAAATAGTTGCAAAATAAAAGAAAACTGATGGTATGCTAAAAGATTCAGGATGCCAATTATAGCATTTCATTTTCAATATCATGCTTATGCCATGGATTTTATGATAATTACACGTCGATGACGACGTTTCATTGTTATTAAACCTCACATATGTTTATAGATGACAAATTAAGATGCTACTGTTTACGAAAAACTAATTAATATTAATTATTGAAATTAATGATTTGATTAAATTATTAAATAATTCAATATTCATCGTTTCAATTATTTGATGTGCGTATTTTAGCGATTCAAATCACCTATTGGTCGAAGTTCGTACGTAAACGTCCGCCAAACTCATCACGCCAACGAGGTTAATATCAACAATATACAGGGGCGGATGCAGAACATTTTGAACAGATTGTGCCGCCTTTAGAGAATAGATAAACAGCCAACCAATGCCACTAATGATTTGTATACGCTTTAATATAAAACGACCAAATGGGAGGGGGAAATCGCTAAATATGCTTCTTTGTCCTTTTTATATTTAAACCAGAATCTCAACTGACGTTACAACAACGGCCCGTTTGTTAAACGTCGGAACGTTAAAGGGTGACCAGGAAACGGTTCATATGGATACAACCGTTCGAAAGCTGCGGCATAGAATTATGTATATGGTCTTGTGACAATTGAGATCGCACGAAGAAGCACGAGTAAATTGACAAAAGGCTCCTGGTCTAAACTATTCATCATATTGGAACAAACTGACATGTCTTCAACCGTCTGAAATTATCTAATAATCATTTCAAATTTCAGGATAAAAAAAAACTCAAAAATTGAAAAAAGAAATGCTTTGTGTGGGTTCCCTATGATTAAATATTACACAATCACTACGATTAAACCATAAAACGATCGGACCAAGAAACAAAGAATGTTTCACATGGTGATCGATTTTATCAATTTACAATGCATGCTTCTTACCTAAAAAACGTTTTCTCTATAACTCAAAATATCCAGAGAATCCTGATCTATATCCGTTTTTCAAGTCACATTGTTGTTTACATTTACATTTCTAAATCAACGCAAAATGTAAACAATGCATAGCCGTGGAATGTGTCAGTACCCCTAAAATAGCAAGGGGGCAAACGATAAAATAATCACGGAGGTGTGTTTGCCTTTCAAAAAGTAAAGAGGGTAGATGGGTTTCGCGCAAAATACTTTAATATGATAAATTATACTTAATTTCTATGAATCAATAAGTGTGTAATATTTTATATGTTGATACATTTGATTTCAAATGCAGTATTCATGCATATGTAAATAGCTAACCAAAATAATCGTATAGATATGATTTTAAATTAAAAGGTAAATTAAGACACACATACATAATTAATATGTGTGTGTGTTTTGCTAACACATAATATGGTGTGCCTAGGATAAAAGTATTGATATTCGTAATTTGGCAATAACGAATGAATTGAAATTGATGCAACACTGCCATTAAACATTAATATAACCTGATTTGCAATATTTTGCAGAAATGAGATTGCTAATGTTATAAGCATTGATTGTTAATGAAGAATTTAATGCATCTCAAAATAACTCTGTTTCAACGGAACCCCTCGCGTTCACTAGGACACAAGGCAACCCCGAATACTTTAGGCCATTTGCGACAAGAGAAAATGTGTCTACAAGCAGTGCAAACGGTTTAGCGTGTGCACTGAGATGTAACGTTTCAACATCTATCGTCCTTGCGTTAACTTAATATATAGGGTTGCGTATATGCTAACTTAGTATAATGACAGGAGTGCCTAATGATTTATTTAATGAAATGTATGCTTGTACTTTTATGGTAAAATTGGCCTTGCTGGTGAGGTCACATAAGAAGATGTGGACATTGATTTAGGTCTACTGTTTATCTTTTCTAAAATGAAAATATGGATATTGTGAACCAATACAGCAGATTTTGAGTGGTTTTGTCCAAAAGGTCGAGTCATTGAATAAATGGACGTGCCAATTTTTGAGTAATATAACGTTTAAACGTGTTATTTCGATTTAGATGACTATTTGTTTTCCTGTTCAGCATGGCAATTCTATAACATTCGTTCGTTGGGTACTGTCATAATTGTGATAAGGTTGTAACATCTCATAATAGTCATCATGGTCTTGCGTAGAAATAGTCTGATGATCTTTATTTGGTGACCAACTTTGCACTCGTGTGGGTCGTCAAAAACCGGGGAAAATAAGAAAAGTGATATCACATGGGTAATGTTGCCCGGCTTAATGCCCATCCATGGAACACAAAAATATATATTGAACGAATAAACCTTTATGGCTTTTATATGGCTTCTTTGAAATACCTAAAATAGTCAGGGCAGCATATCGATGCCATACAGGGAATTCCCGGAGACTATCATGGAGCTTTTTGAAAGCACACTATACATTCTTATAAGGATTTTACATAGTTAGATAAAATCGATAGTTAATAGCTTTATGATTCCACAAATTGTGCCCCAAGGCAGCAATGAAAAAAATCTGGTAATTATGTTATTATCCCGATTCTAATGCAAAAGTCTCTTGGTGGAAAGCACCTCCAATTTTTGCAGGCTATGCAAAAAGCCCCCCCCCCCTCTCTCACCCGGCGTAAAGCCCGGCCCCCGGCGAAAATCTCCCCTCATGTTAGCTGATCTTTCAATACTGTCATTATTGCGTCGACTTACGTTACGGCGATAAATGAACAACGTCATATTGTAACGTCAATATTACGTCAAACTTTAAACGTTATTTCGACGTCAATATGACGTCATTGTGACATGTGTTTGTGACGTCATTTTATAACAATAACTCGACCTCCTTTGTTTAGTATCGAAGTGACGTCATATAAACGTGACGGACGTCATGTCGTTAAACGTCTACGAAGTTACGAATAACGCAATAGAAATATGTCTCAATGACGTCATGATGACGTCAAAATTACGTTGAGCATTTGACATAACGTCATTTATGGCCGTAACGTAACGGTTTTTTTTCCGCCAAGCCTGCAAAAAGGGGTGTTGTGGCGGGGGATGGGTTTTTCGCCAGGGAAGCTTTTGACCGTTCACATATTTTCTCTCATGTATGCTCTTTTGTGAATCGTTCATTTTTACGCGTAATGACGATTTAGCTTTTTTTCTAAATTTTATAAAAATCAAAAATGGAAAATTAAATATTTTATCAGAAATGATTTCTTAATAAGTATATAATTTCAACCTGCTGGTACAGTAACATTATAAATAAAGAAAGCCAAAACAAATAAATTTGATATGAACGTTGAATAAGTGCTTTACACCGACACCCTGTCGATCGGGCACCAATACCACACTATAGGGGATTTGACACTTACATTCATAGCAATACAATGGAATGAGTAAATAAAGTTATGGATTTACATGCGCGTATATAACTTTGCTTATAATGGAGGCCGCCAAATGCATACAACATACTGATAAATACCCATTCGAACTATACTTGATCCAGACTTGAAGGTCATGCAGAAAATTTAGGTCACCATAGAAGAACTAAGGAGCTTATATACCATGGCACTTATACCTGAAGTGGGTTCTCTCATTGCCACTTAATGGGAATCCAGAGAAAGTGAGGGACATTTTTTATTTTGTTAAGGTGGTTTTGTGATAAATTGTTCGAAATGGAGGACTGCCTTATCCAGTGAGCAGTAGAGTAATGTTGCATTATTTAATCACGTGATAAGCACGTTGTTTCCGGTCTCAATTTCACGTTTTTAAAGCATGGCAAAATATGATGTAATTTGATTTAAGTTTGTGTCGTTTTAGTTCATTGTAAAATGGTAAAATATTGAAGAACATCGTCTTACATTAGACTGTTATTCATGCCATGTTTATTAAACATCCATAAGGCCTCGTTCACGCCCGCCCCCTTGAAAAAAAAAACAAAGCTGACAACTCAAATTAATGGTTAGAAAATTCAAAGCCACATTTTACTATAAAAAAACATGGCATTTTATCCTGTTCCATCATTTGGCGAGAACGCCGCTTATGATATGTGGCGTTTTCGTGACGTAAACTTTAAACGCTCGAATCTAATAGATTATCAACGTTGTCACCATTTTACTCTTGTTTTTAAAGGGTTTCATGCGTCATTGCGTATAAAAAAAGTTTAACGAAATAAACAGCGCCCGAAGGGACACAGGCCTGTAAATAAAATCACAACAATCTGTCAATGAACCCCGATATGTTTTGATAATATCAACAGTTGTTGACGTTTCCTTATGGATCCATAGAAACTGGGACTCGAGGCAAATGTAAAAGGTGATCCAGGCTATTTGAAACACGAACTATTGATTTGGTGGCAGAAATGGGACGGCGCATATATGTGCTGCGATTATAGACAGGGTTCAAGGCAAAATGTTCAAAGTTAAATTTACTATGTTTATTCAATTGGGTATTAAGGACGTGTGTTATATTCTTTGGCAAAGGAGTAAAACAAGGCAGCATATCCACGTGAATGAACTGGGACGCTAGAACGTTGTTTTTTTTCCGCAAATCTCAGTATAACCCATAAAGAGCCGATATTTTGAAGAAAAATGTTCAACTGAGTAAAAATGATTTGGTACTGAGCTCTTCCATTAGTGTGCCTCCATTTAAGAGAGTTCTCTGATAAGAGTAAAATTTGACCGGGCGACATTTTTGGGCTATCAAAATATCCAAATAATATTTATATTGTAACAGTGAAAGCCCAACACAATGATCGAGTGTGTGTATTTGGATTATAAAATGAGACAAATAATGAGATAGATTTCTTGGTGATTGATTATATAACAGCGACTTTAAGAATAATTAAATCTACTTAATGTTTGATGTGATCTGTATTGAATAAAGATGAATGGTTGGCCAAATGATCATGTAATGGATCGCCTTAAGTATTTAAGGAACTTAATCAGGACACAAGAATAAATTAATAGAATCCGGATAACCCATATGACCGTTTACCATTTAAGTGTCGTGTTAAGCTACACCAGGCAGGTAAATGTCAAATGGCGACAGTAACAGTGGTACTTGTATGTCGTAACTAACACAGTAAAGTATATTTCATGATTCACATTTTATTTGTGATGAGTAACATGTCAATTTCCATGGCAACGTATATTGACTAAATATGATTTATTATGCAATGCATAAATGAAATGTAGAATCATTGTATGCAATGAACAGGAATATCGCTGAAGTTACAAAATTAGTTATATGAAAAGGAGTATTGAGAAGTTGTGAAAGAAAAAATCGAAATATGGCATGAAGAAAGCAACTTTTCATTCAAAATTTAAGAAAGGATATTCTTGAACAGATTACAATAAGTTTGTTTTAAAATCGATCAGGAACGCAAGACCAACGGTTAGGGGGTTTGTGCCTATAGCACGGACATATAAAGCACACGTAAACCTCGATCCTTTTTTTTAAACAAACGTTTGCTACTGGATGGGCCGAACATCCCCATCACATAAATCTCTCAGATCGAAATTAAACTCAACTACTGGATACAAATGGACACCCTAACTTGGATGTTACACATATTATATATTAGGGTCTAGGATATTTGGACAGGGCATTCTCGTAGACCCCTGTTCATAGAAATTTCTCACTCTTCGAGTGACAACCTCTCAACTAGAGAGTTGTTCACACACACTCGCCGCATAACACCAAGCAATACAAATACAGGACCAAGGATCGTACTCCGGGTTCTTCTAAGGGCTTCTCATGTTTTATTCACAACCGGTGTGTTTGGATTGCGACACAATAACAACAAGAGTCAACATAAATAAAAGTGCCTCCGTTTATTGGATATTATGTGAGGATATGCATATTTTATGAGGGTTCGAAGAAGCTCTGAAATGTTTGCCTTAAAACTATACCTCTCGATGTTAGGTTGTAAGTTGAAGATAACAAAGATGGCAAAATTATTGGATAACAATTAGTAAAAAAAAGTTGCACCGACAAACATTTATTTATGATTATGTATACACACTAATCTGTTTTGAAGTTGAATGGTACTTCATGTCAATGATACCCTCTCGGATTACATGATTAGCATGTATTACATATTCACACAGTTTTACAAACTGATCCGAAGCATATATGCTTATCAAATTCCTTGACTTAATCGCATTAGGAATTAATATTTAATCACGTGATGGATGTTAGTAGACACGTGATCATCTCCCTTAGCGACGACGAGGACAGTGACGTCGACAGCACGTGTACCAGCGAAGTAAGCGATACTCATACGTCAGTGACGTCACAACGTCAACGGTTGACCACGTGTGATACTGTGGCACCTGTAAAGGGTGCAACATCCCCTTCTTCGTCCCAACACAGTAACGGTTCTACGTCACCGACGCTAGGCAAGAAAAAGCGCGGCAGTCGGCGGAAAAAGAAACGCGCAAAAGTGAAATCACCGCATTCGGGAACTGGCTCGTCCAAAGTGACTAAGGATTTGTCGCCGCACACAAACGGATCGCATCATTCGTCACAAAAACCCCATTCCACTAAGACTCTGGATACTCATAGTGTATACTCGTCATCTACAAGTTCTTTATTAAATGGGACTTCCAATAGTTCCAGTCACAAACCAAGCAACACCACCACCAGTCGTTCAAACAATGCTACGCAACCTGTAAAGCGCATTCACTCCGCACCCGCCGTCATTTCAAAGCGCATGGAGCGTCAGGAATTCGCTCCAAATAAGTCTATCAAAAGCGGGGGTGGTCGTGAAAACATGGACCCTAAGGGTATAGCGTCCCCTGGAAACAAGACTACCATCCAGGCACTTGGGTCCCTTGATGCAGCTTCTGCAAAATATCCAGGGCATCAACAGCAGCAAGGTCGTCCAGGGTTGGACTACGCAATCAATACGCATGCGTTCCAAGGCGGTGCAACCACCACTTCCGCTAACATGTCTTCAGCTTCCTCTACGCATATGGACCGACAAAAGCACGTGTTGGCTAATCTGAAAAATACAATCCAGCGTTCGCTTCCCCCGGTCACCCTCCATACACAAAACCTTGCCTTTAGTAACGGCAGTAGTAAATCGCGAGCGAACGTGCAACAACAGCAGAATCCCCTCAGCAACGCACCTAGCAACAATGGTTTATCAAAGGTCTTCCTCCGCTACGCACAACCCAGTCCCATCGCCCTCACCAAACCGTTGCCAGGGAAACGCAATGGCGTCACAGGTGCTACTCGTAATGGCGGTGTTACGAACTATAACATGGCAACGTCCCTGGATCCTTCACAGTTCCGGTCGGGATTATCAAGCAAATCTGATCTGTTCTCCACTAGTCAAGGCGGATCACGCGTCGGTTCAAATGTGCACTACGAGGACACGAACGGTTCCAATTCATCTAATTCTTCGGATAAAAACAGTGATCGGGGTAGTGTCAGTAGACCCAAGTCGATTCTACGCAAAGAGCCGTCGTTAACGGATATTGTTGATTCTGGGTCGGTTGGTGGTCAGGGTGGACAGAGGAAGTCGGTCAGGTTCAATCCGGTAGATGAATTAAAGTATATGTGAATGTCTTAAATGCGGCAAAACAACAAAACTGGTTCAACCGCTGTAGGCATTTGGGAATGTATTGTTGGGAATGCGACAAAGTGCTGTTCAATATCGTCACAAAACGTTTCTGGTTTAATTGAGAGAGAAAATTGACATGTCGATGCCATTTGTTTTTATTGTTACTATGTAATAAATTGCATATTTTTGTGATGCGAATTACGTGGCAATTATAGCGTTGATATTACAATGAATCACCAAAAACATTCTCTGAATAGAATTGCTCCATAATCGTGAAAAGACGGTAAAATCATATAACATGAATAATACCAGGGGATTTTGCGTTGTTTAATCTGTCTTTAAAGTAAAATAAGTTTATTTTGGTATAAAACTTTCAACTCAAACAAAAAGTTGTTATTATTTAATGGTCTCATTATAAGAGCTGATACCTGATTCTTTAAGATAACTAATACGAGAGTTAAATCAGGGTTTTGTTTTCTGTCAACAAAATACAAAAGACGATAAACGGAAAGTATGCTTTCAAAATGTTAAGTCATACTGCTCCAGGTAGATTTCAGCATTTTGTGTCAAGGAAAAAAGTAATACACTGTATATCTCTGTCATGGATGTATTGATTTGTTCTGGGTCACAGTGCAACTCAGAGCATTTGTCTTTTTGTTAGTTATTGGACCCAAGTTATTGTCCATGATTAAACATGCTATTATTTGTCTCCCTCGTTATGTTACACTCGTATCGACATTATTTTACGACACTAACCAGCCCTCCCAGTATTTTACAAACGAGATATAAAATGTGTATATGAGTCATGGATCAACATTGAGATATGTTTTTTTTTTACAAATAAAAATGAATTCAATTAAACTTTATTTTTTGCTTATAGAAAATATAAATATTTGTATATCAACGGCTATAAAATGTGAGTCAACATGTTTCTTCATACAATGTCACAATTTCATGGTAGACTTCCACCATAATGGAACCTAAAAGTGTAGTTATCCAAACAATGCGTCAGTAATTTAGTTAACATGATTTTGTCATTAACTGTAGGGTCAACATGTAGAATTCTATGTTGATGTTATTGATGTTTATTGGTCCTACATTTGCTACCAAGCAGCAACCAAACATTTCTCAAATACAACTATTGTGTCAATTCGGATGGTGGAGAAGCAACATTATGTAAGGTGGCGAACTGGTTTTTTGAGAAAACTCAATTTTATTACCTTTACCGGGTAATTGTTTAAGAATGTTTCATTGTTCAGGCCGCTTTATTATTGAGTATTGATTGGCTTCAAATATTTTTTTTTGTATATTACTTGGATCCGATGGCATATGTGACATGTTACAACAGTTTACTCAGTGATAAAACATGCTAAATCTACTCAGCATATAATTTCACGGAGCCAATCGACACACCTTTCTTTATATGCATTATTCTTTTCCCGCCATCGGCTTTTAGGATTCTTTTAGGCATTGGTCATTCGATATTTATCCGACACACAGCACAAAATCATAATGTCCAGGAACATAAGCTACCTCCCCCAACGCCTTATTGCCATAATACCTTTTGTTACAAAACTATTTTCTTATTGTGTTGCTTGAGCTATAGGCAAAACAATTTAGGACTAATCATTGACCATGGACAATGTACATATATTTACTTATAAGAAAGGTAATCAATTGAAATTGTCCAATAATACAAGGTATGCAAAGAGCAAATTATTGGATCAACTAAGATCAACCTGATTCCCAGTCGACAGCATGTTACTCAATGCAAAAAAAGCGTTCATATGACTTATTAAAGGAATCCATTCCAGATAGTATATATAATACTTTTCCATAATAAGATAACAGTAAAACATATAAATATGTACGATGTATTACCCATGATTACATAAATATGTATCCTCTTTGACGCTGAGCAATACTGTTACCGAAGATCAACCATCAATAATATTTTCACATGGATTAATTATAATATTTTTCTCAAGCTATACACGATTAGTGAGAGTGAAAAATGATAATTGAAAATTACCCGAGGGGTCTATATCATCATGGTTATTGACCCGAGGGAAGGAAATGGTAATTACCGCGCCCTTCGGGCTTGGACATACTTTTTCCTATCCCAGAGAGTCAATAACCATGTTGTTAAAGACACTGAGATTTTATTCCTTTTATTACATGAACAGAGTTCCTGAATTTCATAAGTATTTATGGCCGCCGATGCCGGTGTAAAGATTTCAAGCTACCCCCAATTTGAAGCTACCCCCGGTAATCTGAAATCGATTTCAAGCTACCCTCCCGGTAATTTGAAATCGATTTGAGGCTACCCCCACCGATTTGAAACTACCCCCTCCGATTTTGTTTTAAATATTAGTTTTTTTTTAAATTGTTTATCAACTTGTAAGGTTATTTGGTATCATATTGAATTGCACTAATCTCTTAAAGGGCTGTGCGCGTCGCATAAAGCTCTGTACAGAATGAAAAGTTCGCACATCAAACCGACAA